>JAQFYJ010000002.1:0-122026 GCA_034694685.1 Isotoma anglicana | reverse complement strand
TTGCGGGGGGGGGGGGAGAGGGTTTGACCCTAAAAACCCTAATTAAGCTACGGCCCTGTAATGAATAATTTAACTAATCAACCAATTCTTTTTGTTTGTTTCAGGTAAGCAAAGGAGATTCTGATGCGAAGTTAAAATGATACATTTTGTGACATTTTTTCAATTATTGGATGGAATATAATGGATTTTCCAAGTAAGAACTATGAAAATACATTTTAATGTCCACAAAGGTTGTTGCTATACGATTTCAAATAAAGCTCTAAAGGAATGTTGATAGTTGATACTTTAAAGTAAAAGTGTATTCAATTCAAGTGTGTCTGTCTGTGTGTGTATAATCATGGTAATTGACGTCGTTGAATACCGTTGACTACACTTGTTAACTCCGGTCCATTGTATTCTTTTCGAATGAATAGAAAAAGTATTAAATGTGAAAAATCATCTCTTTTGAATTCCCACGAGACAGGAAAGAGTGTAATTAAATTACTAATTATCATTTTACAAAAGTAAACTGGTCTCCCTGTTTTGCATAATTTAATGTAAACAAGCCGTGATTTTTAACATAATGTTCTTTTAAGGTATGATAAAATAACAAATCCTTCTTAGACTTATTCCTACATACTATTTAATGTATGGTTCACAAGTAATTTAAAACTTTGTCAGTCAAAGTGCACCCTTTGGTTTAGTTTAAGCCCACTGGGCTGCCAAAGCGAACTTCTATACCCCCTAAAATATTCATTTTCCTCACAAGGTAGTTTTTTGGGTAAATTATTAGTAAATGGGACGCGTGCTTTTCATAACGTCCCTTTATGATCCTTCACCCTAAAAAGATTTTAAAAAGAGACACTGCACTATGCAGATTTATGAATGGTCCAATGTAATTTTACCTGGAAAGATATTTTGTCGGAGGAAGGATAATCACATGATATTGTTCTTCTGGGGCTAATAAGCATATAATAGTAATCCCATGGATTATTAAAGTTTACTAGAATTTAAATGTTAAAGTGAGCATAGTTTGTTTATATATTGTTAAGCATAATATGTTATTTATCCATTCCATTGTTTTATTATAACATTGAAATTTGAATGCAAAGATAGGATACAAGTGTGGTGGTAATAATTCCCTTTGTCATAACTTTGGAATTTATAAACTGCCCAAAGGGAGTTAATTCTTATGGAGGATATTGTGTACTTTCATAATTCTCTTTGGGTAATAACATTGCGTGCAATATGAGATTTATAGATGAAAACCCTTCAAAAGGTTTTTACCCTACCTTTGTTTACTGCTGAAAGTCCACAATAACAAATAAAGGGTGTTGAATAGTTGAATAGGTGCAAAATATCAAAGCTTTGTCTGTCTATGGGTTCTGTTTACTTTACTTGCTTTGTGATTTTTCTTTATAAATATAGGCTATTTTATTTTTTGTAGTTTAGTTAATTAGTTTTCCCTGGAAGGCTAACTGTTCGAAAAAGTTTTGACTGTGGTTATGACGTCAAAAATCTTGTATGGTAAAAGATCACATTGATGCAGCACTATTACATATTATATATGACTTTTTTCGGTACAATTGAAATTGCACACGGATTCTTGACTATTTATGAAAACACTTTAAAACAATATTGAAGCATTATAAGGAGTTCAGAATTTCGTCTATTTGTAATGGGAAATTGAAAATTAGTAATATAAAGAGTTTTAGGCTAGAATAAAAATAAAAATGTACTCAAAAATTGACTTTTGACTCTTTAGGGTCAGCCAGCAACCAAATGCACGGTAGCTGCTGCAGATCAAAAAGGTCAATTTCTAAAAAACAATTGGTTGACTCAGTTCCATAATAAAAATTCATTTTATTTTAATTTAATAACAATATTGTTATCGATTATAATAAAGACTGCAATTTTCGTAACATGCCGAATATTTTTTAAATACCTAAATAAGTATTAAAAATAAACTGCAATAATGGCCAAAAAGTTGTTCAATGTTTTAGATCCTAAACTCTGGATAGGTTTATTGTTTTTTTAAAATTTAAAATGTTGTCTTGAGAGAATGGATTGTTGCAGATAGTTTTGAACAAGATAGATACTTTATATAAGATCTTTTCGAGTCCTGAAACATACTTAGTTCTCAGTTGGCATAAATCATTGGTTAAATCTGTCCGCTGTAAAAATGTGTATTTTTTTGTCTGACTGAAAAATACCTTTGACCAAGCTGACAATGAGTGTTAGAAGTTGGAACCAATATGAAACTTGTAGCCAAACCGGCTTTAAATTTTTTGGATGTCGGATGTCAAGTGCAATAAGTTACGTTGTACGATACAATTCAAAGGATGTCATACCCACCTCAAGACTATATCACTATATATTCTTATATATACTTCTCAGAATATGTTTAAAAGACAACCAACCTTATAAGATTTATTCAGATTTACATTTTTCCAAGAAGATGTGACTCATCCTGAGTGAAAGGGATTTGTCTAACATTTAAATTTTATTGCGATTCGTTTCATTCCAATGGTTGAATTCATGAACCTTTATCCACTCTTACCTAATTTGTCTCGATTCCAATCGGCTTTGCCTTTCCTTTTATCCTCTGACCTGCTTCGGCAAAGGGTAAAATTATATAAAAAACTGGAGTTGGTTGGTCTTCTTCCTATGGCTAAAAGATATTTGCAGGTGTCATTGTTTATTGGCCTGTGTACCTGTCAACATTCATTTAAGATTAGGGACGAGTAAACATGCTAATAACTACTGATGTAAGAGTGGTAAAAGTGATGATGAATATTGATGAGTAGTAACAGATATGAGAATAGAAATACCTTACCTTCGTTATTTTTCATTACAAAAGAATCCATGAAAATATTATTGAGGAAAATTTGGACTGGGCTTAGGTCCTACTTTTCAAGTGTTTTGTTATGACTTTCGTCAACCGCTGAAATACTTGTCGAAAGGCTTCTGATGACATTTTTCCGCAAAAGATTTACGATTGTCATTTGGTACTCATATTTAGTGCCTAGTCAGAAAAGAAAATAAGAAATACCTAAGAGTCAAAAACTTTCGAGGAAAATTTAGTCCTATTTTATTTGGCCTTGTTGACAGGGAACAATGCAAAATAATGATTAAGATAAAATATACCTGCCTGGCCATTGTACTTTTGAAAAAGTTCATGGTGAACTTTTTAAAGTAGTACAAACATAAAAGGGTCTAATCAAAAGTATTATTCTTACCTATAACCTACAACCACAACCGGCTATGTTATGTATAAGATTAATTATTCATGGTATAACCCCTCCTGGTAGATTACTGTGTTATACCATGGGTGGAAAGCACCCTGTTATTATCCAATCAGTTTATTGACAATTGACACTAAATCTGGAAAAATCATAATGAGAAGAGGATAATTATTGTTCCCCTTCCCTCCTAATACATTCATTAATGAAGGACAATTCGACAGTGGAGTGTAATCACACATTCATGATATCATGATGATTTTATGATAGATAGTACATTCATTTTCATCACTTTCACAATCTATCAATCGCCAACTACGTCCTACCTGAGAGATAGCACGCACCCTTTGAATTATATATTTATAGAGGAAAGGGAAATCGTACCTTTCTAATATCCAACCCGAACCCGACTTGCTTAAAAACCTTATATAAAGCAAATAGCTAAGTTTAAAAATTCTTTGTTTTTTTTTTGAAGTTATAATCCAAGGATTATCGCTCAGGATTTTGGTTTTGTTTTTTGAGCCGTATTGCTAATATGTACACAATGTGAATTTGTAATAGGATTTTTAAGCCAATTTATATTCTATTTGCAATAAAAAGGTACTGACAGTCTGAAAAGAATTGATATTCAGCATATTAAGAGTAATTACTATAGTCAGTATCAAAGGATGCATAAATCAGTCGTAAATGTCATTGATATTATTATTTATGGTTATTATTCCAATTTGATTTTTGATAAAAACCAGTAGGATAGTACAACCATTATGTTATGTAGTTGGATGACCTCAGCACTCAAGCAGGGTCCACTTCGGATTCATACAAAAAGCACGTGTCTATTTTTTCAGGTGATGATTTGCCCAATAAACGCTAATACCTTCTGTGGTAAAGATAAAACGAGAGATTTTAGGGTGTGGAGGCTCGCTTGGGCAACCGAAGGGTGCATCTTGACCTTTAAGCGCCGTGTTAAGTGCTCCGTATGTCGAGCTCATAGCTGAAGCTGCAAAGCGTCCCAAAGCGCCTTAAGATACTCGTTGAACACACAAGCCAGCGTTTACTGTGTATAAATCAACACCTAAATGAAGAACATGCTTTTTGGACGTCCCTTTAGATTTGTATGTAGGAAAAGATCGCTGTCCGTCTGACATTTGCCCTTCTCATACATATCTGTGATTGACTGTTGAATATTTGAAAGGATCTTTTTACTCTCTCTGTATATTGATGAATGATGCAAGTACTTCTTTTTGATGATTCAACATCAGAGTGAGATTTTTGTGTGATCTTTGATATTTAATTTCCATAAAAATTTTATTCAACGAATTTTTTTTCTTCTGTTTCGCTTCATATGAATTTCATGGTTTGCCAAAGCTGAGAATCTTCTTCTGGGTATTTTTCACCATCTGTGTGTGTTCAACAACTTGATTGCAACTTGTGTGCATAAATTGTGTCAAGAATATGACTGATAGGATGTGATGTGAAGGATGCGATGTGTCAGACTGTCTTGTTCACGGAGCATAATCATAATCAGCTTTTCTTCATATTAAAACTGAGTGAAGCGATTTATTTGCAACTTTGCTATTCCAACTTAACAAGGCTTCTTTCATTTTATTTTTCATAGTTAATAAGCAAAGTGCAAAGCAAAATCAACTTCACAAAAGGCAATGAATGCAATGAGATGAGCAAGTCAGAGTGAATCTGATTTGGGAATGATTTTTGAAGTATTTTTATTGCATATTATGGGATTGATTTAATATATGTACTTTTTTATTTTATTACTATGGAAATTTGTGATGGCACACATCTAGTGTTAGTCAGCTTGACCTTTTGACGGCTTTGATGGTGATTGTGATAGGAAATGCGAGCATCGAGAAGTTACAATGAGATAACTTGTTTTGTAAATTTCGTACGAAAATGGAAGTTCAGAAGGTGCATTTTTGGCAATGGACAGTTCTTAGCTGAGTGAATCCAATAATTTATCTCGAGATTTATGGAAGGTTCCCCCCATGACTGGAAAACATATTATTCAACCGTATAAAAAGAAATAAAATGTTCTTGAGTAAATACTCTAAGAGAATTTGCATTTTTATTCATTTACTTGAAAATTTATAACTGCAAGTTAAAGGTTTAACTTTTATTGTTCAAGGACTTTAATCTTGTAGTGTATCGTTATTATGATAATTCTTCATCTGCTTTTTATGAAAATGATTATACGCTATTGCAATTACAGATTGTAGTGCATATCAATTCAATAGAGAAGGTATACACAGATGTGTGGATTGTGGAATATGAAATTCCGAGATGTTGAGAATATTTTTATTGAGAATTTTGTGTCCAGTTTTACCTGTTATGCTTTTATTATCAACGCCCTTTTTATGAGGATGTTCTCCATTAAGAAAATAATATGCTTGGAATTATTGTAAATGTTGCAATTGGTGGAATAGGAGGTAGTTTTATAATTACAAGTTGTTGGGGTAAAATTCAGGCTTTTTACTTACGAGGATTTTTGCGAAATCGGATTCCTTCGAATTTTAATTGTATGGTTTCAATATAAGAGTTCCAACTTTGTTGTAACAATTTTATGTTGGAGCAAAATTTTAACACAAAGAGAGGGGTTTAATACTGTTCAGATTGGAACTCATGAAACCAACTATAGCAATAATAAAAAAATAAATAGTACTTGAAATGAATAAAGAGCTTAAACTGCAAGTTGTAATAGCAACTGCATGAAGGATTATCAAGAAAGCAGTTACAGTTGTCAAGAGCTTAATACCTGAAAATAATAAATGTTGCAAAAAATATTTGTAGACAGCAATTTAAAATACCTATCAATGTTTCAACAACACTTGTAACATGTGCCTACAGATTTTAACAGATTAGTTTATACGATATTAAAAAACAGGAAGCAATTCCAAAGTTAAAATTTGTATTTAAATCCATTTGCACAGTATAATTTACAATATCAACTCAAATTTAAAAATACCTATCATTGTCAATTTCAAACCTTTAACAATGCTGACAAATTCAATTTTAATCAAACCTTAAACGTTACCATTCAATAATGATAGTTAAAACACTTTTCCTCATTGTTAAAGAATGATCTGACTGATTGGTATTTACGCTCTTGAAAGTGACGAAGATGGCGAAGAAGCAAGCAAAAGAAAAAAAACATTTAAGCACATGATAAAAAATAGTTGAGTTGAATTTCAGCTACTCCTTTAATAATTCCATTGTTCCCCTTTCCTTCCACCTTCTTGTGGTCCATCTCACATGGGGATTCAAAAGACAAGACCTGTGTACTTTGAAGGCTCGTCTTGTTCCGTATCATATAAAGTAGAGAGGATGGATGTGCACAGTGTTTGTAAGAGATTAAGCTCGGATGTACCTTAAGATTAAGATGAAAGGATAAGCCTCTCTCTCTCACTCTATCTCTCTGTGCATATTCCTATATATAGCTAAGTGAATGAAGCGAAGGTGAGGAGACTTGTTGTGTGGCCTTAGTCAAATCTCTATTACAAAATAGTTTACAACTACAATTGAAGATTTACCTGAACTTTTTTCAAGGGCCACCACACCACTCATCAGTCCAGGCCATTTCAAACCCAGTCACTTAAAATGTTATGCCATGCCAATGAAATGAAATGACAATCTAACCCAAAGGTAAAATAAAACTACCACGAAGCATCATAACATTATAACCACTTACAAGTGTACAACGTATATAAAGCTAACATAACAAACCATACCACGATAGTTAGAACCGTTTTTCTTTTTTATCCAAGTTGGAAATCAGTCAAAAAATGTTTTGAACAAGTCACATCTGTCCCTCTCTCATGAATTTCTCTCTCTAAGTTTTTTTAAAAATCGTTGTGAAGGGTTCATCCACCCTCAATGTTCAATGTTGCAAAGACCTTAAGTGTCTTTTTTATTTATACAAGAAGGAGAGTACAGGTGTGACAGATTTTTGTGTATGGACATTTATTTCGTAGTATGATTTGTTGGTGGCAGTTTAGAGTTTAGCAAGAGGACAGACCGAGGGGTATGTCTGAGAGTCTCTGTAAAAAGTTTGGTTTTGAGGCTTGAGGTCTAGCCTGACTCACTCAAGGGAATCTCCCACCACAAAACAAAGGAATTCTAAAGGAGATTTTACTCTGTGGAGACGAAACAATTACGGAAAAGTCAAAATGACTCCTTTATAATATTCTATTCAATTGGAGGAATGCATTATTGTGGAAGGAAAGGAAGAAGTGTAGAAGAAGAAGAAAGGCGTACGAGAATGGAGTTTTTTATTAATTTAAAAAAATAAGAAAGATAGGTAAATGGATATTATGGATGGAGACAGAGATAGACGACGGTAGAGAGAGAGAGATATGAAAAATTGTCCCATGATTCATATCGGTTTGATCTGTTGGGAACTTATTGTTTTAGAAAGAATTTTACAAATTTCAAGGTGACTTATGCAATGAAGATAGATTACAGGGAAGAGAATCGGGACTTTTTTTAGTTTGGGCATTGGGGCTTAAAATATATCGTACTGCTTTTTTAAAAGCAATTTTAATATTTTAAATTTATTCTTTATCCCAATTGAATCTTTAAAATGCATATTAAGTTTCTGAAAAGTAAAATACTATTTCTTATTGTTAGTAGAATTTTCAGCTTTTTAGAGTTTGCTTAGACTAACTGCGATAGTTTGAGATAGATTGAAATAATTCGGTTATGTAAATATGGAATTTATAATTTAAAAAACAGCTAGATTACAGAGATACAATATAATTAGATTTTGAATTAAATAAAAAATTAGTTTTGATTATACTCGTTCATCCATTAGCTCAGATGAAATTAGTGAGATTGGATTAAAATGAAAAAGAGAATTTTGAGAAAGTTGAATTTGATTGAGAAATTGAATTTCGTATTTGAAAGGATCTTTTGGTCAATATTATCCAACTTGGTAGTGCAATCAGCTTAGATCTCTCTCTCTTGTTGTGGATGGAAGCCTGCGTACTGTTTTGTATTTTTTATTAAATTCAATTCCAAAGTTGAGAAAGGAATAAAGTTGGATGTAAGTTTGTAGTTTGGTTGAATGACGAAAGTTGTTGAGTTTTTTGCTACTTCGTATGCAACTGGAGCGGTGTCATTAGAGAGATCCCTCAACCGAAATAAAAAAGTCATTCGACTTCCCTCCAGCTTTTATGTGAAGTAAAAAATGCCAGTTCATTTGATCACATGCACTCAGGCCAAGTCTGCGCTTCACAAAAGTGTAGTCGCTTTTAGTAACTAAGCACTAGTACATAGACACATCTTTAATGTTACTCTCTCCAGGTTTATAAATACGAAAACCTTGATTTCTCCTACTGCCATCCCATGGCATGGGGGACTTCCTATGGACTTTATACGTTTATCCATTCCACCAAAATGTTGATTAAACTTAAGAGCTTGAATATTTTAGGACGATGGATAAACGACGACAAGGTAAGTCACACCCTTGATGAGAAAAATAATTAAAATTGATCCTCTTTACACTTTCCTCAGAGAGGAGAAAAGAAATCGCAAACTTTATTTTCTGAAAAGAAAAACTCAATACAATTTCAGACCAGAGTGGATGAATATTTGTCCAGATTTCAAGTTGAATAATTTGAGTAAACTAATCGAGAGATGATTATGGGCGTTCTAAAAATAGTTGATTTTAGAGAGTCAAAGGGAGAGTGATCATGTCCAGATGTTCATATCCATCTTTATTTATAAAATAAAAAGAATCTTTCACTGTTAGTTTTAAGACGTTTAGTTGAGCTTCATTTATTTCTAGGGAAAAAAGCAAGAGTCATCATCTCATTAGTTTTTCAAATGTTATTCTGACCTTGGTAGACACACTAAAATACAGGTTTCAAAAGTATCTACTCTTTCTTGGTAGAGTTTAGGTTACAACTGGATATCTTTTTGAAACACCTTGTTGTCTACGTTGGCTGCAGTAGGTTATGAGGGTGCTGTGTGTTCAGTTAAATTGTAAAAGATAAATCTACAGTTTGTTAGTTTTTCTCTGGAAATGTGTTTATTCAAAAAATGCTTCGTTTTAAATTTTAATGGTTTGAAACCCTTTTAAACCCTGTAAGTGAGGACTTGGGCAATTATTCTTCCATTGCTCCCACACTCTGCCCTTCTTCTACTTAGGTGTCGAACGGAAATTGGTTGCGGAGAGTGGGGAGCCAGCCCAGTCGTCAAAAATACAATCCATTCATTACATACATTTACTTTAGTATATATGTTTTATATTATGTGTTTTTCTTATATCTTGGATGTTTATAATAGGGGAGTAAATAGCTTTTAAGTCCATTTGAATTTTTTTAAATACCATAAAATAAAATAACCATTGTAAACTAAACTAAACCGTACGTACAGTCTTTAGGATTACACAGACTATTCAATGCGTTGTTTTAAAGAAGTAAGTTTTCGGTTAAATACTTAATGACGAAAACAGCTGTCTAAACCAGTTTTATTGGTTGTTACAATTTCCAAAGCAAACACTTTTCTTAAATACCGGAAGGAAATTAAAGAGGAATTTAGCTTCACGTGTGGTTATGATTATTTAGGCACTGATTGGGCTTAAATTGCAATAGTTCTTAAGTGTCCTTTTTATGCAAGTATACAGGGGGCTTTTAAAAGAAAATTAAAACTGTAAATCTTATTGAAACACCCTGTACATATGTGTAAAGCTGATTAAAAATTTGATTTATTTCTTTTAGCAAAACGAATTAATAAAACTGAAAGAGATTTCAAACATTAGAGAGTGAATTTTATTCGCTTTGCAGTGGCAGAGATGCGTAAGACTTATCAAGATGATTTGATGCACGTTACACACGTGTTATCGATCTGTAAAAAAGAAGCAGCAGTGTTATGTTGGTTTGCTCTTGTCATCCATCTATATCTGTGTAGTTCTTGAGTGAGACCGAAATGCAATTTTCAACGCTTCTGTCGCAATGTGAGTCTCATCATATTATTTATCACATTTCGGAATCACTCTCTGAAACGAAGATGCTACACACAGGTTTTCATATCATAGAATGAGTGCATTTAACGACATCGTGTATTTGCCCATATCTTAGCTACAACGTAGTCTTTGATAGGATGCGATCACAATCATAACGATGGATAAGAATTTCTCGTTTCAGGCCGGGTTTTCCAAAGTGAAAATGGGTCGTTATACTTTTCCCAGACTGGGGTGGAGAGGAAAAATGATGAGAAATTTTGATACCAGAGACGATGGATTTAAGTGTGATAGAATCTTCATTGTCCCGGACTATCTATTATTTTTTCCTAGAGTGTAGAGTATTTTATAAAATGGATAGTTGTGTTTCTATATCTGTCTGTTCATAAAATTGATCTCCAGAGGTCATGTAGAATATGAGAGCAAAAGTCTTAAAAAATGCTTAGATTTTGGCTAGGTCAAAGTTAGCTCTCTTTGTTAAGTGACATTTTTGAATGGAATAAAATATTTAAAGGACTTACTTAAATAATTTTATACGTTTTTTAAAAAGTAAGATTTCCATATTTTCTATTAAAAAGATTACATTAAGATATATCGAATACGTTTACATAGGTATTTATGAATTTTTATTTTAAAATATGCGTCGCAAACTTGCAAACGTACGCGTTTAAAGGATAGGTCCTTTTTCTAGCATTATATTTTTTTTATTCGAAGCCTAGCTTACTATGCTACGCTGTAGCTGTATAAAGTGAGTCAGTAATAGCAAAAGATCTACAGCGATTTTACTTTATACTTTATATGCTTTAAAACTCTATCTTTGCGTTAGTATCATTTACCTTCCTTCCAGAATATTTAGATATGGTCTAAAGGTTTTGATTCCTGTCTGCCTCAATGAAAGATTTTTACGAGCTATCAGAGTAGAATTTTAAGAAATGAGAAGATACGGAGTCCCCGTTGTGTGTTGGGAACTCCGAATGTCTCTTAATTTCCTGTGACAAGAGTCTTTCAACAGTCCATCGCACACACGTACGTACATACACACACACAGCTACAAGAAATTATACTCTGCCTGCTGCCTGCCTGGCCTGAAGATTTTCTTTCGTTTCTCCAAGTAAATCCGACACCAGCGTAGTTTGATAGGGAGAAGAGCCTATTTAAGCTTATTTCTATTAGAGCATCGCATCCAATCCGACAACTGACTGTAAAAAGGCTGAAGGTATTAGTTTTGAACTAATGCTGGGCGTTGTCGGTTCTTTCGGTGATGATGATGATGATGATACAAGTGATGATGATCGCATCGCAGCAAAGCAAAGCGATATGAAGCAATGGCACAGGAAAAAACCCGGGAGGGTAAAAAAATAATATCAGCCAAGTGAGATGTGAAGTGGTCTTGACATTGTCTTCTTATTTTTGGATAACTTCTCTCTCTCTCTCTCTCTCTCTCTCTTCCTCAGTCTCATTCCTATCTGTCCAAATTTCTAGATGGAATTTTTTTTTGAAATGTGGATTATATATACACAGAACAGGATCATGAGTAAATGCTCTTAATAATACCTCAACTACTATATAGACTATAGACCCACTTTGCCTACGTAAGGGGACGACCAAAAAGCACGTGCTTCATTCAGGTGATGATATTACCAGAAAAAACGCAACCCTATGGGGTAAACGGGTGTTTTAAGACGCTTGGCAGCTAGAGGTTTGACCTGCTGGGCACTTGACACGACGTTTAATGAGCTCTTGGGGGTTTTAAGGTCAAGACGCACCCTTAGGTCTAATCCCGTTTGGCAGCCAAAGCGACCCTCCGCACCCTAATATTCCCGTTAACGTTAACCAAAAGTGTATGGTTTTCTTGGTAAATCATAGCCCAAATGTAACACATGTTTTTTGTATGAATCCTAAAAGCTACCTAAGTACCATACCATAGCACCTTGAATATGAGAAAATATCATATTATAAAACAGACTTCGTCACATTCCCCGATCTATATTGTTATCTCGTTGATATACAAATAAGCTGATGCATTTCTTGCACTTCCCTGCACTGATGATGATGAGAGTGAGAGGAGTGTTTGCTTGCTTGCTGTCGTAGGGAGAAATCTGTCAAAATTATACTCCGAAGAGGCTTCTCTCTTGGGAAGAAATTCTCTTAAACACCTCAAATGTATTGTTATGAATGAGTTTGTACTTTGTTCTTTCAGATATGAATGTATGGGTAATTTGGGTACTATATTTATGTACTTCACCGTTTCTCTCTGTGGTATGGTAATGCCCATCTTCTGAGAAATTTAGAAGAGGGTAGATAACGTTGATAAATAGCTGACACCTTCTTTGGTGATCTAGAACACCCAAACAGTTCTTTGTCAAGTTAAACATTTAAATGATTCATTATTGAAAACAAATTTCGTTTTGTCACCCATTTGTGGTTTCAATAGTTATTATTCATCTTTAGTAAAATGGGCTGAAGGTTAGGTTAAGTAAACTACTGCGGGGTGCTTGTTTAATTTATATTCTGACTTGAGAAGTCATGGGTGCATTTCTTACTGACGAAAAATTAATACAAAAAACGTTTAAATAAGGTATAATAATTTAGAAATCAATAAAATATACGGTATAATTTTATAAGAAGAAATTTATAAAGAATTGTCATTCTATATATAATAGAAGTACACCAACCGATTCGGTGGAAATCAAGGTATGGAATGATAACCCAACCTACACAAATTTAATTAGATCATAAAAAAATATCATGCATAAAGATAAATGTTATTGATGAGACATCTAATTAAAAAAATTGTGATAATTTGTAATTAATGAATCTGAAACTGTTTGTTGATTTCAGGTAAGAAAGGAAATTAGGACGAGTGACTAATTGTGATTGTGATTGTGTGTGGAGAGTGAAAATCCTGTCCCAGACTTAGGTTGAACAATAATGATAAAAAGTAATCGGTCGTGTCAGACCGTGTCAGTCTGCTAGTTAGTCTGTGTACCGTTCATTGCATCTCTCAACTTGTAATTGTCCCGTATTCATTACCTAATTGTTATAAGTGCTTTTTACTTTTCTGGTTACTGGGCGTAATCAAAAAGTAAAATAAAAAAAACTGGCTGGTGGTGAGTTGTAAAAGTACTTCTCTCCCTAAATCTATCTACACACATTGAAGAATTTAAGTGACTGACTAATGAAGTCCAGGTCATCCCCAGCATGAGAGGTAGGTCAACTCTTACCTAATTTTATGCTCTTGTTTTTACAGAGTAGTTTTTAAGTTGATTATATTAAATTAAATTTTAAATTTTTTAATTGTGATAATAATAATAATATGAAGCACAGTTTACTCTCTAAAGTTAAATAAAAGAGAGACCCTTGAAAGTTGAAAGAGGAAACAAAAAAATGTTAAATTGTTTTACGACCTCGTGAAGTCCCTTTTTAATTTCACTCACTCGTTCATACATCGGCCCTCTTGACTTTTCTTTACCAATTTATATTTTATTGCTTATTTAGTACAAAACCAAGTATTTCGTTTTGAAGAAAAGCTTTTTCTATCTTTAATCCCTTATGCCTTACCAACCAGTGATAGGATTTAAAGCTTCCAGACGCGTTGCCGAGTAATGTATTATCCTTTTACAAGTATTACAACGTTTGAAGATAAAAAATAAATATTACGTTTGAAATGTCATAAAATAATATTTTATTTTAAAATCTAAAACCGGAATAGTAATAAAAAAATGTATGCTTGGCTAACTCGACAGATGACTGATAACATTATAAAACGTTGATTCTTCAAAGAGATAAAATGTAAAAGACAAGAAATTTGTAACTCTATTTAAGATATAGGATATGGGGATTATACCTTTAGTTGAAAATGTATTTCATACAATACTTAAAATATCACGTAGGTTTTTAATAAGATGGTTACTGTTGTTGAATTTCAAATAGACATTTAAATTCTGATGAATGCACATTTATCAAAAGACAATTATCGAAAATACGAATGAAATATTTCGTTATAATATTTAATCGTTTGAATGTCCAATCATGCCATTTCTTTTAAATTTTAAACGTAATGCAGTTATATTTAAGACGTAATCAAATCCTAATGTAAGAAGAAATACTTTTTTTAGACGACTAGAGATAAAATAGGTCTAATTTTACGTTCGAATGAGCTTCATTGGCTTAGATCAAACCCTTTGAGTAAACTAAAGAAAAGAGAAATTTAAAAATTTAAAACCCAATATTTCTGGAATTATTGAGCTGAGCTGAGTTATAAAATGAAGGTTTTGTAAGAGAGGGAAGCTCATTTGTGTGAAATCAAACAGTGCTCAAGAGGAGAAAGAAATCAAAGGGAGAAAATATAAGAAAGATGAGAAGAAAAAAGAGCAATTTCCTTTGAACCTTTCTCTTCCGTTTGGAAAAAGGGAAAAGTAACTTCATATTAAAGTAAGTTTAAATTTTCACTGAAGGTGAACTACTACAGCCAAGTGATGTACAGATCTAGGCCATCCAAACAATCCTACTGGGTACTTTACATTATCAATAAATCACGTGCACCCTTTTCATAATTTATGTACAGGCTTTCTTACTTTAGCTCAATTCGATGCAAATGTCCTAGACATACCCTTAGACTCTGCAGCTCACAGCGTCAGCGTCTTTATTATTTAAATGCTCTCAAGACCTATGCAGGTATAAGTTTAAAAAGTCAAAATGTTTCGGTAGAGAGTGGATTATAAAATCTAATTAAATTAAATTGAAATGAAACACGGTAATTTTTGAACGGGACAGTTTTGATCTAACTGGCCTGGCCTGGCTTGAATGTAGCTGGTAGCCAGAGTCAGTAAATAGTGGAAAAGTCAGGTTGTACTCTTTTGGAGAAAGGAGAGAGAGGGACGGAATGGATTCCATGTCCGAGAGAAAGTAAGAAGACAAACAGAATTCGTTGATAAGAGAAAGAATTTTGTGAAAGAAAGAGAAGGAAAAAAGCAATTTAAATGTAAAACTTGAAGGGAAGGATTATGTAAACAAGTGAACATTTATTTGCTACCAAGAGGACCTTACAACTGCCACCACCGCCAATAACGAAGAAAAGTGATCGTACCAAATGGCAATCGGTTTCACTAGATTTTAGAAGAAGTTCAAGTCGGGACACACCCCCTGCAGTCAACCACCTCTATCTTTCTAATGGCCATCTTGTCTCTCTTACACTGTAGAAACACTTCCCAGTATTCTACATTGTCATTTTAAACAAGTTACCTAAAACTTTTCTCTTCTAGATTATCTCTCTTCTAGACTGTGACTTCAGTTACCCCAAGACATTCATAGTTCATTTGATTCTACGTCCTAAGGAAACATCTATTAAATCCTGTTTCCCTATCTCAAATCTACATACAGCTCTAAGAAAGATTTTTAAATGTCCAGTCAGAAAGGGATTTATTCAAAAAGTACGTGCTTCATTTAGGTGCAATGATTTACCCAATAAACGCTGGCTTGTACGGATTTTTTATAGTAGCTTTGGCAGCCGAATGGGCTTAGACTGAAGTGTGCATTAAGAATTTTAAGCGCTCAAACAGCTCGACAGGCGGAGGGTCAAAAGTCCCGTAGGTGAAACCCATGGCTGCTAAGCGTCCCGAAGCGTCTTAAAATCCACAAGCAAGCGTTAATATAGGATAAGTTTCGCGTAAATGAAGCGCGTGCTTTTTGGACGTTCCATTAAAAGTTGGCCATATGCTAAGTCTACTCTAGTTACATTAAAGTATAATCTATTAAATACCCCAGGTAGGTAAGCTTTAAATGTATTAAATAAATTGGGACAGGTGAATATTTTCCTTTTTCGAAATGTTTATTTTTCCTTAAAAAACCTCTAACCTAATCTCATCAAAGGACTGTATTATATATTTAGTAAAATTTTCACATTCCCGACTTATGCTGTCAGTTGCAGTTATTAAAAAAACTGCAGGATGCCCTTCATCTAGTCTAGTTCATGCGTGGGCTTTAATATTTAACATAGATTTGTTCCCTTGCTTAGATTGAACATGTTGATAATCTCTTATGGTTGTGAGTCGAGTCGCTGATCTTTTTATAAACGTTGCTTAGAAATTCGTTTTTAATAAGATTAAATGTCAAAAGCTCGGAGCACAGGACAGGAATGTTTGCAGTTGGCGTACTATATAGTAAAGTATGCCGCTGCTGCAGTGTGCAGTTTAAAAGTAATATTAAATAGTAAATAGCATAGTTGAACAATAAGGAACACACTACATACTTACTATACACTACTCAATCATTGTATGCTATATATGTACAGAGTTTTGGGTAAGGATGAAGACTTTGAAGATTTTGAACATTTGAACTAGTAAAAGTTAGATGGGAAGAAGGAGGAAGGTTCAAGCTGTGAATATGATTTAAGAGGAACAAGTTTGTCCACTTGGATTTAATTTCAAGCTTAGAAAATTTGCTATTCTGGAAATTGGTTCCACCAGTCCCGGCCCTACCACTTTCCTTATGCTCCCTTCTTCATCTTCTTACACACTTAAGAGAGAGTACAATAGCCATAATAATATTCCATAGCTTAGCTACCCTTGTAGTAATAATAACAATAATAATGGAAGGAAGTTTCCTTCGCCCTACTTGCTTCCTTCCTATCGTCTTAACAGAGTATTATGGTCTTATTAGTTAGTGAACTTAAGGCCGAAAGAAGTAGAAGAAGGAGAAGGCAGTTTGGCCTGGGAGAAATCCCTCGTGGAGTCAAGAAGTCATGGGAAGTTCTACAACTTGCTGGTCGGTAGTAGTAGGCACTCGACTAATTTAGTAGCAATTTAAATTCTAATCCTCTCCCAATCTGTTGAATTTCTGCACTCCTGGGGGTGCGCCCTGTACCACTATTAATGAATACTACCCATCCATCCATAATGCTACAAGAACTCTTCCTTAGCACTTTCTGTCTCCTTTGGTTATTAAGTTTTGGGCTAATTAATGATACATTATTTTATGCAGAATGAAATTTACAGGATGACACGAATGCTTCAAAAAAAATCTCTGTAGCCCCTGAGGGTTTATTAGGGTGGCCGTCTAAGTTTAAAATTTGAAAATGTTTTTAAAATTCAGAGACGAAATATATGAACAGAAAGAAAAACAGTATTGTTTCATCTGTTTGGAATACATGGTGAGCTAAATGGTCAAGTATACAAAAGTATAATGGAACACTGCTAATTACCCTGACTTCTCTCTCATGCTCCGCTCCGAGTCATAAGCGCCTTCAACTTGAACCTATTTCGAGTATTATGCATGATAATTATTATTATTGTTATTATAATGATTATTTAGTTAAGACCTTCACATTCAACATTGCGAGTTGTGTAATTCCTCAACTCCTTATTTGTATAGCACCAGTTTTTATTACAAATCTTAGTTGGGCCACTTTTACAGAAGTGCTTAAAATAGTGAAGGAATGTGAAAGAACAGGTCAAATTTTTTTTTGGTTGAAATTAAGTAAAACTTTTTACCTTAAAAGGAAAAATTGGATTTTATTTTTAATGAATGAAAAATCAAAATTTATCTAATTCATAAACATTTCCTAAGAAATGTCAATAATATAAAACTTTAGAATTTTATGAAATTTGATTCAATGTACATTTCTATGAATATGTGTATATAAAATAGTTCCGATGAAAAAGGGAAGGGTAAAGTAGTAACTTGCGGATGAAGTGTCCCTTGAGGGGGTGCGGATTACAAAAATTATTTCTCCTGGGATACTTGAACTGATATCCGATCTGAGTCACAATCACATTCACAAAAATCATTTTCATTCATCCATCCAGGCAGACTCTTAATTCAGAGGAAAATGAACTTCGACTTAAGTTTTACGACCCGAGTTATTTTGAGTGAGTCAGGAGATTAGCTCCCTATACAGTATAGACTAGGGTAAACCGTAGAGGGAGTCATGTTGCATAATTCTCATGTATAATATTTGATATGAAAAGTTACTCTTACAAATTATGACTGTGATGATAATGTAAAAGGAGAGTGCATTCGATTTACTGGATTTTACTTAGAATCGTCCAACAGTTGTTTCCAGAAGAATTCCCTTCGGCACGTGACTCAGTTTCATTTGCATCCCACCCTTTGGCCTTATTTTGACCCCTGACTACTGCATACATGATACATACTTCACTCTGAAAGTACAAGCATCAACACAAATAATACTGAATGAAAGAATTGATTTTATATATTTTGCAATTTCATCAATCAGATCACATAGAAAATAATAAAGCTCCTTTTGTACTCGATTCTAGAAATTGCCTCGAGGGTTCCTGCATTGCGTAAATGATTTGGCTAATCTTCTTTCGTCGCTTTCACCCTATGCATTTTCCATTAAGATAGTTTTAATTGAGAAGGGAGATTAAGTTTGGGAGATGACCTATGCAGTTTAGATGTGTTGACAAGTTGCAGTTTGTATCGATAGGAAAGTGTTTGCTCAATAGTTTAAAATACTTTTTTTAAATTCAGTATTGATATATCTTAATTTATTCATAGCGGAAAGGTAATATCAACGCTTACTTTTTCATTAAAATCAATTAAAGAGCGCTGATTTTTTAAAAAATTACTTTTAGTCAAATTTAATTTAAAAATTCTTCTATAAGCTTTTTCGAATCAATTTAACTTCTCTTAAGTTTAATCAGTTCATTTGTATTTTTAGCGGAGACTTTCCACATTTTCAGATGAGTATTTTTTTCAATCTCAAATCCAGCCGTGTGCGCTTTACAGACGAGTGCGTGTTAAATTTAGTACCTTTAAGTTTGAGTCTTTTAGATAGTTTCAGCATTTCTTGTTCTTCATTCAAGATAAATTGGATTGGTGATAAATTTTCTCTCGAAATTATTACCATAATTCATAGAAGAAGGACAAACAATTTTCCTCTGGTGCTCATAGGGAATTTGTGAGTGAAACTTGTCTTTCATTTAACAATGGTGCGAAGAAGTTCTCTTTCTCTCTGAAGGAAAAGTATGTTTTTATCCACACGTAGTGAAATTCATGGAAAGTGTGGAATTAAAGAGATATGTATCATTCATGCTGTGATGATACTAACTGAAGACATAGTTTGTCTATATATGATATTGTATGATGGTGCCGATGTCTGGCTGTGGTGGTGGTGGTGGTTGTGGTTGGGAAGTAATTCCGAGTATGAATATTGAGATGGAAGGATATTATTGCTGGATGGATGCTTTCTTCCTCACAAGGAAATTGAACTTTCTTCGTCTTCTTCTTTGGAAATAAATCCATCGGGCACATTTTCCACCAACGAAGCCACCACCCGTAGCACCGCAATCAATACGGATGGATCCAACCAAACCAGGGAAATTCCTACCATTTTACTCTCAGAGAGAATTCTAGAATTCCTTTATTTTGCTCAACTTAACTTATTCTTATAAAAATGCATGCATCTTTCAACCTGCCAAGTTAGAAAAAATAAAAATAATATGCTGGATGTAGACAGAGGATGAATTGGTGCCACAACCGCTACTGCCACTGCCAACCCAACCCAATATGAAGAGAACAGACTGGCTTTCATCTACTATATTATAACTTGACTCTTTTTGAGGGTGGTAGACGATAGCGGTGAAAGTGGTAGTGGCAGAGAGTGGTGTGATGTGATGATGTGTGGGAATATTATTGAAAAGTTTCAAAGCTTGAGTTGAGAGAAGTAAGGGGATCATATATTCGGTATTAATATTATTTATTTTTTGTTCAGGGTGAAATATTCTCTCTTTGGTCTACATAAGGAAATATTGGATGAGGATGAGAAGATTCGGAGAGTAATGCTATTATTATTACAGTTATTATATTAAAAGTGGACTATTGGAAAAAGAAAGGGAGTGAGTGTGTGTCTACTACGTACACTTTTTGAGGGAGTCAAATAATAAATGAATATTATTTTAGTAAGAAGGGAGTTGAATTTCCGGCAGATCCGGAACCCCCCTTTCCTTTATGTCACCCAAATAGTGAAATTTCCAACGTTTTTTATGGCTCACTACCTTTTTCTCATATCCTGTCTCTCCCTCCAGCCACAGGGATTCTACTCCATTCTGAACAGAGAAAGAAAGTGGAAGTGGTGGGAAGAACATCCTTCTTCTATTATGTGGACTTTAGTTAGACTAAAAGATAGATAGATACTTTTACCACTCTAGGTAAAACTAACAGGGAAATCATTTGTTCGAGAAGGAACCCGGGGACACAATGTAAAGGAATATGTAGAAGAGATAGAACTTTGCTTTTCTACGCTCTTTCTCTCATTCTTTCTTTCTTTAGGACTTTAGGCGAAAGTTAACAGAGGTTGGACTCGGACGAATCTTTTCAACGTTATAACAGGAAAGTCTAAGGAAATCCGTTTGTTCTTACATTGGGATTTTTTTGCAAATTGAACATTTCCCTTTTTTTAAACTTTAAATTGGTCAAGCTATATGATGTAAAGCTTAAAGTACTTAAAGTACTAAGCTTAACTTTAAAAAGAACTTAAAGTACTTAAAGTACTAAGCTTAATGCAAATACTAAACTGAAAGCTAAGGAAAGTGTAAAGTACTTAAAATTACTAAGCGTAAAGTTAAAAAGTACTAAGCGTAAAGTTCAAAAGTACAAAGCGTAAAGTTAAAAAGTACAAAGCGTAAAGTTAAAAAATACTAAGTCCAAAACTAGCCAAAGCCTAAAGTACTAAGCCATAACTAAAAGATAAATGTAAGATATTAAATGGAAACCTACAGTGGGGTGATGACCTCATTGCAATAAATTGAACCTATCCGACCTTTGACACACATGCAGACATAGATACATGTGACTTTGTGCATTACCCAGTAACATGTCAAGTACTACTAGGTTGGCTTTATCTCATAAAGTTTCTTCATCGTCACCTTGGATTACGTTTCTTGTTCTCTGATATGAGAGTAGCACAAGGATAGGAAAGAAATACCTTTCTCTCTCTCACAGCTATTAATAGTGAACTCTTAGATTACAAGTTAGTGTAAAAGGAAGTAAAAGGAAAGGCTTGTGCCTTGATAAGAAGTCTCTCTCCGTGAGGGAGAAAGCAGTGGTGGCAAAGGCAACAAGAGTTTTCTCCCTGATATATGAAGATTAGAATTGGACTTGTGGAATAATTTATGACCTCTTGATTACACTTTGGATACTCTTCCCACATCCGCCAACAACCATCTCTCATTCACCAACAAACAAACTTTCACAGCGTCATCAAGGTCACCATACCACCACTGGCTGTGCCTGTGTGTACCCTCTCTATGTGCTTGGGGGGTAGTAAGGTCTTTTACGACTAACTATATGTACGCAGACATTATACACACCAGTTATTATATAGTTAGTTAGAGATAGAATGTACTTATTATTATTATTACTTGGTACACTTGGTAGTAGTAGTTAGTCTTGTAGATCTTTTACTTACACAACATATTATGCAACGCCTATTATTTCCTACTCTTCTTCCTTACATTATTATGTATTCGGGTAACATGGAGGAGAAACGAGCAAGCAAAGAGGTACTAATTATTTACCAGACAACTTAATATTATCACCAAACTTTCTCTTATTAACGGGGGAAGAACAACCGGAATTTGATAAAATCACTAGGAGGGAAATTATGCACGGTTTCATGGGGGCAAATGCCGTTCCGAGAAGGAATATTATGCCTTCTGGATGTTTTGTCATGGTTGTTGAAAAATTCAATATGTGGATGAATGTTGGAGAAGGAGACTGGAAATGTTGGTTAAAATTTGAAATACATTGGACATTGCAAGAGTACAAATATAGGTTGGATAGAGAACTAACCCTAATGTAGTCAGTTAAGGGAACGTACAAAAAACACGTGCTTTATTCAGGTGATGATTTATCCATTAAACGTTAGCTTGTGGGTTTAACGGGGATTTTAAAGCACTTCAGGACGCTTTGCAGCCATGGTCCTCCGCCTGTCCAGCCCTTTGGGCTTTAAAAGTTTAAAAGGTCAAGATGTGCTTTCTCCGCCTTTTAAAATTCTCGGTTGAACCGAAAAAAGCTACCTAAGGTTTTGCACGTGCTTTTTGGATGAATCCCAAAGCCAACAAGAATTAGCGAAAGTTGAGGTAGAAATGGATTCAGATTAGGCCGTCAGGTTGGATATACCTTTGAAGGTGGTATTTCTGCCCCATAATAAAAGCTCGTCAGTATGTACTAAAGTAAAGTAAGGTTCTTAACAGTGTTCCCAAGTGTCCATGGAGTATCTCCATTCCATCATCGTAAGGTGGCAAGCTGTCGGAGGTGGTCGTAGCACCGATAAGACGGATTACTCTGCTGCTTTTACTGTGTGTGTAGTAAATTGAAGCTACTAGCATAATGCATAAGCATCCAACTTTCAAAGAAGATTAGGATGGTAGGCAGCAGAGTTTTGTTGAAGGCGTAAATTTAAATACCTCTGGCTTTTTATACCCCAGTTGTAGAACATGGGTGGAGAGTGAGTTGATGAAAATGAAATTTCTTTGTGTTATTGATCATGAAAGTAGAAGGTGGAAGTAAGTCGGTGGATGAATTGCAGGAAAAAGATGAAAGGGAGAAGAGAGATGAAATTATCATAATTTCTTTTTGGATTTTTATGAGCTGTCGTTAGTGAACTGAAGTCAGTAAAGAATCCCTCGAATAATAATGATAATTTCACTCACTCACACAAATGTGTTCTTCTATCATTTCCTCTCTTGTGTGCAAGAACTACTATAATACTACACAAAGCTCTAACTAACTCAAAATCCCCTACTGAAACTTTAACAAATTCAATACAAAATCAATAACTTCCACTTCCCTTCCCTAGCCTGTGGTGTGGTGCATAACATAAGACCATAGGGATTTCTCTATATGATAGACAAACTGTATATAAAGTACAAGTGACACTTGGTTCGTTCTTCTAGATTTGTTTTCAAAAGTAGACTTCCGATATGTACACACAGTGTAAGTAAGCAAATCACAAGAACACGCAACATCTGTCTTGCATATCGTAATACAGGGACTGCCTACAGATAGATAAATAAAATATACAGAGTTTTTTACACTCTCTCGTAAATTGTTAAGGCTGGATGCGACCTAATAACAAAATCATTCTTTCCCTACACCCTACTACCTGTTTCATTCTGGTGGAAATTAGGCCAACACAGTTGATTAAATATTTAATTAAAAGTTCAAAACCAACAGATTTAACAGTTTTAATAGTAAAACTTTACCGGACATTTTCTAACCTACGAGAGTGTTATGTTATGAGAGCAATCTCATTCTGTATTTTGTATCCATATTCACTCTTTGTGTCAAATAATTGTTGGAGTTTTGAACAATTGAACTTGCACTCTTATAATTTGTAAATTTAAAAATTCTGAGTTAAAAATACTCTCGATTTCAATTTTTTTTAAATAAAAAATAAAATTTCAAAGGATTTTTAAAAGTATTGTACCAAAGACTGTTATGTAGAAAGATACTTAAGTAAGTAGTTAGTTTATTTCCAATTTCGATCCCATCCAAAGTAGAACATTCACATTTTCAATCAAATATGAATCAAAGATTTCAAACTGAAATTGATATTCGGACAGATATATAATAGATTTCTGTGTAACAATGAAGATGATTCTGTTGGCATTTGTATAATTTCCCTGGCCTGGCCTGGTACTTTACGAGGGAAGAGAGTGGAGTTGGAGTGACATGTGAACTTTCTTCTTTGCTCTCATAAATCTCCTTTGAGCTGAACTTTCCTTTTGAATAGACATCAATTCTAAAGAAAGACATTTCGTGCTTAGTCATCTTATAGATTTTATGACCGATCCGATCCAGCTTCACTCTACTTGCCCTTAGCTTTATTATTATAGTATACGAGTCATATTATATTATTCAATGTATTTTCCTTCAAAAAGTGTAAAACTTTATGAGACTATTGTAATGGGAAGGAGTATAAGTTTTTAAATATCATAGCTGACTGTGAGGATTAAAATTTCTTGAGTGGAGTGGATGTCAGCTTAAGCCCAAATATCAAAACTAATTCTACTTCCAACTCAAAAGACATAATGAACTGTGTCAAATGGATTGTCATTTTCTTGTGTGCTCTGTAGATATGTAGACATTCTGATCGGGTAGGAAAAGTTTATTTACGTACGAAGTGAAAAAGTTCATTTGACATTAGTAATAAATTGATAAATCTTTAGTGATCGTTTGAATAAAATTGTTGTAAGCGTTTAGACTCAAAGGATTCATTCAAAAAGCATGTGTTTCATTTGGGTGATAATTTAGCCTAAAGGCGCTATCCTATGGGTTAAACGGGTGTTTTAGAATCGCTTCGGAAGTCAAATTGGTTTAGACCGAAGGGTATATTTTGACCTTTAAGCCTCTGAATAGCTCGACCGGTGGAGGATCAAGTGTCCCACTCATAGCTGCTTGAAGCAGTCTGTTTTATTAAAAAAAAAACACCGCTTAGATGAAACACGTACTTTTTGGAAGTCTCCTTGGAAAAAATTTAATTTGGAAGATTTAAAAATCCGGAGTCGCCAATTATGTTGTGACGAAATATTGAAGTGCCCAACCTACGCTGTCTAGAATCTAGCGTCAAGGACTAGTGGGAGCAGTTGTGTTGTAATTTATAACTATAAGAGTTTAGGTAGGCGGAGGGCTATGTTGTAACCTTTGTACTATTTTGTTAACTTATTTTTCAGCATCTATTTAGTACTTGCATATGACCTCAAACAATTCTACCATACCCTGACTCATCTTGAACCTATTGACCCAAATTGCGTAACTGACTTTAGTTTAATTTTTCCATTTTATACATTTTACCCAAATAGTTTAATCAACGCAAAGGATGGCAGACTGTCAAGAGAATTAGAGGACAGACATTGCATTCCCATTATAAGTAGTTTCGCTTTGCTTTGGGAACTTAATAAAAGGCTTAGTTAGTTATCCAGACTCGTCATAGAATGATGCCACACAGATTATTCATCTCTGTATAAAATGGATTATTTTTTAATCCTCCTTCTCATTCGAAGTTAATCCCAACTCCCTCAATGTAATACTATCAACTTCATGCTTGTAAAGTACGAACAAAATAAGCCAACCGCATTATTGCACCATTGGGATGGATTCGAATTCATTTTTCACTCCTTACTTCATTTTCAGACGGGGAATCGAACCAAAACTCTCTGGTTTTGGACTTTTACATTTTTAATTGTTTCTGTGGTCTTTTCTAATAAAATTTTCATACATTTTTTCTATTCTTTCACGTTTTATAGTTTAAAGAAGTGGCTTCAAGTATTAGAATTAAAGTGGTTTAAAAACTTACTTTTTTAGATGAACCATTAAGGATTCATACAAAAAGCATGTGCCTCATTTAGAGGACGATTTACTGAAAAAAAAACACTACCCGTGGATTAAACGAGTTTTTTAATGTAGGAAGTGTCACTTTTTTATTCAAATAGGCTTGAAAGGAAGCGTAAATCTTGACGGACGCTCAAGACGGTCTCAGAAAGAGTCGTGTCATGCGTACTCTACAGGTCGAGCTCATTGATTGCAAGCGTTACGAAGCGCCTTCAAAATCACCCACGCCCACATAGGGCCATATTTTTTTGGTAAATCATCACTCAAATGCCACACGAGCTTTTCAACCTTCCCCTAAGGTCTTTAAAAAATGTGTTGTCGTTCCTCAAAGCTCTAATATATGTAATTTTAGTAGTTGGATTGTACAAAAAAATGTCCTCGAAATAGGATGAAAGAAAAAGGTATTAGATAGATGATAGGGAATAGAATTGGTTTGAGATTAGCAGGGGACTAATTGAGTCAGCCGGTCAGACACATCTAGGAAATTGCTATTAATTTTGTCATGCCGAACAAGGTTAATGTTCACTGCGGGGAAAAAAGCTGCACAGGCAGGAAGGATGTGTATGCGTAATAGTAAACTCTGTAACAACTTGCTGTATCTTTTATTATTCCATGTTCCGTCCATATCTGTACGATATAAAAGTCTCTCTCTGTCTCTCTCTCTGTGTTTATCTCCATGTCCGAGTTAGACGAGTTCGGTCCTTTTCATTTTCATTTTGTTGAGTCGATCTGTTCGTTCGACCCGATCTGGATTCACATTCAGATGGAATGATCCTTTTATGGAGATCATTAGTCCACCCTTTCCTGTTACAAATGAGTCCCGGCCTACAGACTCTACAACTATAGAATCTCTCTACTGTACGATAAAATGATTGGATCAAAGTCTATGGGTTGTGATGGTGTCTCGAAGAATAATATGTAAACCGACCCTCTGACGATGCATGTCATCCTGACTGACCCAAAAATACATGATTCATTTAGGGTTGACTTTTGTTATATAATTTTTACACTTGGTTACGTTTTATTTTTATGCACACACATTCTTTCCTACAATAGAATGTAATAAGTTGACATCGGAATTAAAAATGGGAAAGCTTTGATGTAATTTTGGAAATATGTGTTTTTTATATTACATTGTGTGTAAAAGTGTATTTTGCCCTTCGAACTAACCTTGGTCAATACATTGAGAGCTTTTCCCTATGAGAAAAGTTATCCGATTGCCAAAGTTAGCTAGAGAAAGACAGTAGCCACTCCGTAATGAAATTTTATAAAAATGTAATAAGAGGATTTTAAAGTGAACAAATGGGATAGTAATCAAGCGTGTCTGAAAATGTGTTCCTCCATGATTTTTACTATTGTTGAATTCTAATTGTGATGAGTGAAGAGGAGGAGATGGCCAATTATTGAATAGTCTCATTAAATGGTGCATAAAAATAGAAATTTGGTACTTTAAATGTAAGGAAGGTAGGGTGAAAATGTGGAAAGTATAAAAGTGAAAAGAGACTCGGTCGTCGTTTGGACGCGTGACATTTCCTTTAATCTTTCCCCTAATTCACTCAAATAGGTTTATTCTAGTGTCAAATGGGCATTCGCATTGTCATTTTGATTTGCGACCAAATGATGGATAGAGTTTGCACTCGCAATCTGTGATAGAGAATTTGGATGAGAATTACTCATGGGATTCCATTGAAATTTTAGAAAGCTATTCGGGTTAAGTTGTTAGTTTTTTCTGATTATATACTGAAGGATATGGGATATCCAAAAAGCACGTGTCTCATTCAGAGGTGATGATTTACCTAAAAAACACAACCCTGTGGGTTTAGCATGTATTTTAAGGGCGCTTCGGGACAGCCATGATAAATAATCACTCTCCGATCTAAGCATATATTTGGCTGCCAAAGCGACTCTCAGAACCCTAAAACACCCTTTAACCCACAGGGCTCAGGGTAGACAAATAGTCTCCCAAATGACGCACGTACTTTTTGAATAAATCCCAAAATTATTCTCTTAATAAGCCAACAATTTCTTTCTAAAAATCTTGTACCTTTATTTTGTTTTGCTTGTTTATTCGCTAAATTATAGTTTTTACTCCAAGAAATGTTTGCCTAACAAACGATCATTTATTTTGAAGAAAAAAAAGGTATCACGCCTACAGCAAATGTACGGTGAAAAGTGAAAGCGTGTTGTATTGCGTGGGTTATTTGGTGCCGTGAGAGATTGGAATGGAAAGTCAAAGCAGTTGTACTTTGTGCGAATAGAATAATCAAGACCTGTGTAGTAGTAAAGTAACCAACCACACAGGGTATTGAGGTTCATGTAAAAGGTGAGACCAGGTAGTGGTGGTACGGTACTTATATATTACCAGGTAGTAGCAGAGAAGTACACTAGACTCAACCACGAGCACACGACCAAACCAGACCACTACTGACTGGTCACTAATTAACACGCCATCCATCCCTTCTCATGAACTTCACTCCCTGCCCCTATACAAAACAATTATATTAGCCAAGATTGTATTCACTCACTCACAAATTTGACATTTAACAAAGTCATTTTATTCTTCCGAACTATTGCTCACGAACGTTAATTCAAATCAAACAATTTAAACTCCTAGGAGTGGAGAGAGAGAAAAAAATGTCTTAAATTTCTACTCTCAAGAAAGTTACACACAAGGGGAAGGGAAAGTTGCACGCGAGTTAATAGTGCATTTAGTGGCATACAAATAGCCTGTTATCGGCTGTGGATTGGATATATATTCATTTTTCGATTACATGATTATGATATGAGAGTGGGATCAATAATTTTCCAAAGGCTTATGGACTATGGACTTAAGAGTAAGTCAGGATAGAGTCCTGTCCTGTCTGGTCTGAGGGTAGTGCGCTTTAAATGCGAATATTATATGTTTTAAGTGATAGGCTGGTATTACATTTTACAGGTGGAATGGTCACTCTCACGGGAGTCCTAAAACATAAATTATTCAGGGGACTTTCCCACCGAGCAAATTTCAAAATCTCATTAAAATTGCATCCACTCATTTGTAACAAGTCCAGGCGTTCCTCCTGGCTCATTTCACCCGAATGATGTTCTTATCAGTTAGGGTTATGTTATGGATAGTCTTTTGATAAGGAATGTTCGATGTTGTCCATGGAATGCAATTATGGTCCAACTCCACACCTGTCGGTGACATTTGACCTTGTGCTGGCTGACTAAGCATTTGACCTAGCTACCATCTTAAGTTAAAAATGATTTACCATATACTATCTTTATTGATGGAGTCTTGAAAAGTAAACAAATTTAGAGAAGAGAGTTTCCTCAGTCAATTGAATTTGTATTAGAGGCAGGCAGGCCAGAGATTTCCTCGGTGTTTAAGTGAGTGAGTAGTAAGTAACTATGTTTGCGTGGTGATAATAGCCACGCCAAGTCCATAACTTTTAGCTCGGGTAGGAAAGTAGTCAAAACACGGGGCCTAAAAAGGCAAACATGGAATGCACTTAGGATAATGGACTAATGAAAGGTGAAATGTAAATTATTGCATATTATTACGTATTTTGTATAATCAACTTTTATATATTGCCTACTACTACTGCTACTGGGTGCATTCTACTGTTTGGGACCTGTCTAGACTCCCGTAATTTGTATACTACTAAGCAGCACATACCTAACTGTAACTGTCAACCACCTAATTTATATTTTACCCAGGTTGTTTATGAGTTTACACGAAAATACTCAAAAGGTTTTACAAAAAGCACGTGTTTCATTTAGGTGATGATTTAAATTTTTTTAAACTACTCTGTAGCATTAAACGGGTATCTTTGGCTATATATAATGGGTCGCTTTGGCAGCCGAATGGCTTAGACTGAAGAGTAAACCTGGATATTTAAGCGTCCCGAAGCGCCTTAAAATACCCGTTTAATTCATATGGCAGAGTTTTGTGGGTAAATTAGAACTTAAATGAGGCACATCCTTTTTGGACATCCCTTTTCCATACAACAGTAGTTTACGAAACGAATGCGCTTTTTTACTTTTACTTTGAGTGATATACATCAAAAATCTCTCTAAGAGACAACTCCGTGTCATCTAATCTTAAGTGCTAACTGAATAGTGGAGAACATTGTCAACTTTCAATAATAGCATTTGAAGAGTAATTTTTCAAAGAAAAATGACAACTCAGATGTGACTTGGAATGATGAAATCCATCCTAAAAGTAGTAATATTTATATGGAAGAATATAATTTTAGAGTGTGGATAGAGGAGGAAGCAGGAGTCATTCATGGCAGTGCTGACTGGTTTCCTCGTTCAATTCAATAGGGGCAGATAAATAAAATAGAATAAAGTGGGGTTTCTTTATTTCGTTGTGCTGTAATCGTATCTAGAGTTTTAGTTTTTAGTGCCCGAACTCCATGTGAGATTTGGCAAGGAAGAAAACTGGTAGAAAAAGGCAAAAAGAAAGTATAAAGACAAGACAAGGAGGCGAGGGTGAGCCATAAAAAATCGATTTATTTCACCAATTCTTCGACTCATGAGGTATCTTTACGAATTACGAGCATTTCTTCCCTTTTTTAGACTATTATGAACCTATGTGCATGGTTTCCTTTGGTGTGCACAAATTATGTGCATTTTTTTCATTTTTATTTCATCCATTGTCTCAATTATTCTTTTTCCATCGTAGAGTTAAATAAATTAGGTATCTATATTAAGATTTAAAGTAAAACCCTAGCACATAATTTATGTCAATATATGTAAACAGTTTATTTGCTTTTCTAACTGTTTTAGGGTTTGGGCTCAAACTTATTCTCTAGCTCATTGTGTTTCTTTAGCTTCTGAAAAATCCACACGTCTGTCAGTTTCACTTTTTTGTTTCTGACAAATCCTCATGTCTATCTTTTTACTGATCCAGATCAAACAAAGTAAATTCCTTCTTTAAGCCATTCCTTGTCTCACCTTTCTTTCTGCACTTGTCATTTGAACAAAATGAGATGTTTCGTTCTCTTCTTCTTCCACAGATTTGACTTACAATTGTATTAAAAAGACTTTCTCTTCTGTGTTGAGTTAGGTCGGAGGTTATTCAGTCCCTATGTACGTGCATTGAGAGTGAAATCCTTTTCGTATGCACAATGTGGACATGAATATTTCTATTTTTCCCTTGATTCAGAATTCTTGAATTGGTGTGGTGCATAAGTATAGGGAAAGTTCCTACGTGTTCAACAGAAGGGAAAGAGTTGATGCGGATGGCGAATTTTAGCTGATGTTGGCATAAGTGTCAGGGATGATGGATCACATTGACTGCTACTGCTTCCACTATATGCTATACTATACACTTTCAAATGTTCTTTACCAGCAGAAGCTTTGATGATGATGGTTATGATGGTATGTGTTTCACGGGTTTTTGCACCTCTCGAAACGGAGCAGACATGATCTTAACGTTCTTCTTAATATGTTCAGTGTACTATATAATATAAACCTACGTGTAATATAATGTTATAATATTATGTAATATTGAATGTATGTAGTGTATGTGTTGTATTAGAGGAACATCCGATTCACACTCCCACTATGGGATGGAAATTGCACCGAAAGCAAATGTCCGGACTCTTTTTACAAATACTTCCTTGGCGGAGATGATGGATTGCATAGGAGCTCAACTTGACACTTTCTTTTTCTTACTTTTTACCTTCTTACTTACGTGTCTTAACGTCTTCGATGTTTGTGTAGGTGTTCTCTCCTATTTATCATGCCACGTAGTGTAGTAAAATACAAAGGCCGTAGAGTACATAAGGACTCCATGTAGATTACTCTTGCTGATGTGAGAGTGACTCCAAACCAGGCTTATCGGTAGTGACCATAACCTTTTTTTACATGAGCATCACATGGGACATGGACTATGGGGAAAAAGTAAACTAGTGTTTGAATTGACCTTTGGCAGTGGACAGAGTCAGGGGAAGTCCAAAAAGCACGTGCGTCATTTGGGCGATGATTTCCCCTTATAAAAAGTATTGCTCTGTGAGGTAAACGGTTTTTGAAGGCGCTTTGGGACGCTTTGCAGCTATTATGTGATCGACCTATAGGATATTTAATCCTCCACCTTTAGATCACTTCGGGTTAAGTTCATTTGGCTGCCAAAGCGACCCTCCGCAACCTGAAACGCCCTTTAACCCATGGGCTAATGGTTTTTGGGTAAATCTTGGCTCAAATGGAGCACGTGCTTTTTGGATAAATCCCAAGACATTAATTTAACCCTTTGGCTTGGCAGTTTTTACATCGAATTTTATTGATAAGTTTGAAGATAAAGTAGAGAGAGAGAGAGAAAAAATCTTTTCAATTTCGTGATCAATATGCAAAGAAAGATGGGTTTGATTTTGATTTGGTACTTTTTCGATATCATATCTTTTGGCTGTCTGCAAATTTGTTGAGAATTGCTGACAGGAAGGATCGATTTTGAGTAAAAACTCAACCCTTTGCTTCAAACTAAGAAGAGGAGATTGAATTTTTGGGAAAATATGATTGAGTGCACCTTTCAAATGCATTTGTGTAAAGGAAAATGGATGAATAATACTTTTGTAGGGAAGAATATCATCCTAGATCACATTTTAACTCACCGGCACAGCACAACTAAGTCCCGAAAAATTTCCCCAAAAAGATGCGATGGTTGGAAAATCAGGAAATTCTTTGCTGAATTGAATCTTCAACTCATTTCTTATGTCTTCCTGGTAAGGAGCCGTGTATAAATAAAGCACTGGATTTGCTTTGAAATAAAACTGACTCTTAACGATTTAAAGTTATTTAAGTACTTTGGTGGTAATTATTATAAAGACAGTATCTCGTCATAAATTTAATGATGGAATAGTTGCCTCGAAGATCCACATAAATGTCCAACCTAATTGTAAATATATCAGTTTTTGATAAAACGCAATATGAAATTTATGATCAGTTTGTACAATAATAAAAGCCTACGAAAGTCGATGATGTAATCATTTCCATCATAATCATCTTCATTCTTCGATCCCTCTCTCTCTCTCCTACACAAAATTCCAATATTAATATTAATATGCCACCCAGAGCCGAGAAAATGAAATAGCTTATCAAGCTTCCAAAAAAAGTCTACCCTATTACTAATAGTATTATGAACCATAACGGGATAATTGGTATAATCTTCTTAAAAAAATATTAAAGACTTCTAAGTACGAGCGAGACTGGTAGGGAAATTTAATTCGTTTTTTAATGCTTTTTTCCACCAGTATTGCAAGTCTACAATAATTTAAAAAGTTATCTTTATTGGAAATTGGAAATTGAAAATGCGATTAGTCTTCTCTGTGGTAAAGTAAAAATTCCATCTTACATCTGCATATGAATGCAATTTATTTTTTTAGAAAGGGAAGCTTTTAGGATAAAGTAGTTTTTTTCAATTTCATTTGGTTCGTCTAAGAAAAGAAAACTGACCATTCGCACTTTTCTATAAATTTTTTACTTATTTATTTGAATGAGGGGCATTTGAATTCAAGTAGATTTAGCATTGTTGACTGAGCAGTTTGCTTTAGGTTGTGATGACTGGCACGACTTATGGATGCCACTCACATCCAACGAGTCAATGGAGTGGGTATAAAATACAACACACACAAGAGAGAAAAGGAAAGACCATAATGCTTTAGCTTTAGAAATCGTATAGAAAGAAGTTACATCTGAAAACTAACTAAACATTGTATGTGTATGTGGAGAGGAAAGAAATTTGGTATTTCGAATGGGCTCTCGTCGCTTTACAACTACCCAGACATTGAACATTGCATTGGATTTCCAGGGTCTGAAACTAAAAGCTTCTCTATAATGCAATTCATGCCTGCCTGCCTGGCTTAGCTTGCTTATATACTGTAAGGGAAGTTTTGAGGGGAATTCGGAGAGAGGGAAGTCGCAAGTACCCGAATTCGGTTCGTTATCGATTTTTCACTCCCTGACTATTGCCACTGGTTTGGTTTCGTTAGGCAATGCCAGGCCAGGCCAGGCCACTGTATGTAATGTAACATAGATATATACAGTGGCAACATAAAAGTAAAATAGGAAAGAAGAACTCCTGCTTCTTCTATTTGGTACACACATACAGTATCTTTATAATGGTGTATATCTAGGTGGAATAGGTACTGGAAGAGGAACCCGGGTAGAATAACATAATAAAAGGAATAGTAGTAGTGGGTAACGGGTAGTAGGTAATAATAAATACCCGGGTAGTAGCATAATAATAAAGCATATATAGGGAGAGATGCATGTGACTTGAAGAAGTGTAGGTAGTAGGTACTCCAGTCCAGAGGGACTCTTGTTCTATTGTGTAACCCCCCCGTGTTATTATTACTTATTCCGTCCAACCTGCAACCTCACCAGTTTTACCTACTTCAATTAATCAGTCATCTGAAGAAATACATGGGCTAGGGCATAAAATAAAATACAATAACATTACATCATACCGAACTTCATTGCTTTCTTCCGCCTTTTTATATAGAATCAAGTGAATTTCTGACCCGAGCAGAAGATAATTTAGATTTCCTATTTTTTTCTGGTAGAAAAGAAAAAAAACTTATTGTGACTGGACTGAATAACATTTCCGGTTGACTTGGTGCTAAAATATGTCCCGGTGGTATTTCTTACATTCAGCATTTATTCTAGGGAGAAACTGAGAAAGTTGATAATTGCAATGAAAACTGATATTTTAAATTGTAAATAATTTGAAACGTAATATTGTCCGTTTTTTAAAAGAAGGTAAGAACAAGTGTTGGCAAATAGAAAAGAAACGAATTCGTTATTGTATTTTAGTATTGAATTATAGTACTCTATACAATTTTTGTTTTTTGTTTTGGAATATTGAGCATTAAATATTTATTACTCTCAAGTGTTGAGTGTTTGTGGATGGGACGGACAGCCCATGCAATTGATATGAAATGGAATAAAATCGAGTTGACAAGTTTTTTTAGAGCTCATTTATAAATATTTGATGAACGAACATTGTGAACCGTGTTGTGAAAATACTCCCTCCCCTTCTATCATTAGTTTATTTATTATTGAATTCAATAAGAGAGAAATTAAATAGTTTTTTTTATCTATTTCAACACAGTTTTTCATGAGGTACTGCATGAGACAGACAGGGAATAAGAAAGTTTGTGAAAGGTAAAATAGAATGTAGAACAAAACAGAGAAATGAATAAATGATAGTTTTATATTAGATAAAGGGTTTTAAAATCAAACAAAAAAATAATTTATGAGTACAAAAAGGAATTGCCGATAGAATATAAAAAATAATTTCGAGATAAATACTGGGAGATGACAGTTGACACAAATGATGACACTTTTGTAATAAAATATTCAAAAGACAAAAGGAGAAAACGGTTGAATAGAAAAATAAATGTTTGATTGTTTTATATAAGAATTTATGATACAGTTTTAAGTATTTATTCGGCTTAAATTCTGAGATAAGATTCAAGAGAAATATTACTTGGAAAGTGGAAGAATAGAAGAAGTAGAAGAAGGATGTAGTAGCATCAGCATCCTCTGGTCTGGTACATAATGAAAAGCAATAGTTTAGTCTTGAAGTGCAACATCTTGGAGTCTTGGATATTTTGCATGGCTTTACATGTGGCATGTTGGTGCATAATATATTATGTGCTCGGAGCATGTGACGTGAACGACTTTGAGAATAAACGGCTACATAAACTGTGAGATAAACGGGAAATTAGAAAGCCACATTAAATTAAGGATTGATGAACAAGCTGAATAAAACTATTATACTATTTTACCTATATAAATGTAATGAAAAGGTCTAAGACAATTTCCTCGTGTGTGTGATTTCAGGGAGTGGAGTGGGCTATGGTGGGGGTAATTACCACCTTGGCTCAGGGGACACCTTAGATGTCCTCAACTCTGGAGGGTATCACCACCACCACAGAGACCGTAGTGGGTCAGAGGGTGACCGAGAGGAAGAGTCCCCACCCCCAGGTCACCGAGGAGGTCTTCCCCTCTCAGCCCTTTCTTCCAACAATCCGTCCAACTCTCTTGGAATTGGACATCACCCTTCGTCACACTCACACCATCAACAAAGTCTTCGACGGAGCAGATCCCGACCTTCTCAAGGGATTTATCAAAGCCCTTCCGGCCTCGTGGGTCATAGTTCAACTGGAGTTCCACCCCAAGAAAACCCTTATCAACAACCTTATCTTCCTGGAAGATCTGCTGGCCTCTCGGACTCACCCACTTCGGACAATGGGTCGGCAGACACTCTGACGGACTCTGAGCTTCCGTTCGCCAATCCTAACTCTGCCTTACCTCTTCAAAACGGTAAGTACAGTTCAGTTCAGTTGGACATTATTTTTAAAATTGGGTATGACACAAAAGATGAAAAACTGCCAAGTTTATTGGTAGCTAGAAGCAGCAGAGTTTTTACTTATCTTCAGTGAGTAATTTAAAATTGGCTGAGCTAGCAGTTAGTTCTCTGTAGGGAATGGGAGAGTTGAAAGTTGAAAGAAAATTAGTTCAACATCACTCTGCCATTTGATTTTATTTGAAGAAATAAGCCCGAGTTTTTGGGATTAATCCAAGTGCAACGGTGTAATAAAATAGAGGCAATGTTATTAATTGAAAGAGTTTTCTTTTGAAAATGACGAAGTTTACTGAAGGGCAGAATTGGTGAATTTTCCTTTTCCAAGAGGGTAAAAGTAAATGAAGGGGAAACTAAAAAGCTTTGAAGGGGAAAAGGATGATACGAGATACGATACTCTCTCTCTCTCTCTTCAATGTTCTTCTTCTCTACCGATATGATATGAATAGTTTGAGAGAGTTTGAGACTTGAGAGTAAGATGAGGAAATGCCTTGGGCAACTCGAAACTCCATCCCAGTCCAATAATAATATAATATCACATGTTACATTATATACTACCACTATCTACTGCCAACCTATCAACCTTACTTACAAAAAGATACTTCTTTTCCATTCTGAATCTTCTATAGAAACATTTCCTACTAGGTTAAAAAATTATATGTTCTTGTTACAACAATCTGCCTGGATACATCTTTCACTAGGATGGGATGGAAGATGAAATTCTTCAAGGGATTATAGAGGCTCAATGCTCAATAGTGTAAGATGGAAGAAGGAGTGTGCTAAAAAATTTCAAGATCAACAAGCTTTTTTATATAAGATGGTTGGTTTACTTCGTGTAGATTGTAGATGAGTATATTCTAACATATTGTCGTTCGAAATCTAGTAGTCGAGAGATTAATACTTATTTCGAAATTAAATTTTATTTCTGTAGGGGAACGTCCAAAAAGCACGTGTATCATTTGAGTTATGACTTGTCAGAAAAAACACTACCTTGTGGGTTAAATGGATTCGCTTTGGCAGCCAAACGGGCTTAGATGTAGATTGAAGGGTGCATCTTGACGTTTAGGCGCCTGAAGGGCTCGACAAGCCCATAGTAAAGTGCCCCTTGAGGTCAAGCCCTTTGTGTCCCGAAGCGCCCTTAAAATCCAGATGGTAGCGTTGCCTAAAGAGACACGCTTTTTGGACGTTCCCCTACAAGACCAACATTTTGGGTTACGAGATATTTTCATTTCTGATAAATAACAGAGATTAGAAATATCTTAAAAGATTTCTGGAAGAGTCTTATCGATTAAAAGAGATGTTTTGTTAAATGAGATTAAGGGCAATCCATAGTTATTGTTTACCTTTTAAAATACTTAAATGAAAAATACTAAAATGAAAATGAATGTTTATCTAATGTTACTAAAGTGCTCTGTTTTTTTTTCAAGTAAAGATTTCTAAAAAGGAAAAGAGTTCTAATGGTGATTCATGATGACGAAAGGAGATTTGTTTAGATCTGAAAGGTCCTTGACCAGTTGACCAGTATGGTTACTTGGTGATGGAGTTATGTTATTCCTCTTACGTTCTTATGACTGAATGTTTATATAATGTACGTGGTATGGGCATGAAGTTCTACTATTTCTAGAGAGCTCGGAGAGAGTGCCATCGATCTTAGTAAAAGAAAACAGCGTTGTGATGAAGTCTGACATAATCCTGGCTAATAGGCTTACCAATGATATTTATTTGCGACTTTCCCACTTTCTCCAGAACGTACAAAGTTTCATTGAACAGCATCATCATCATGATCATCATCATCACACAACTTACTTACTTTACTTTACTTACTATTGAATGTCCCTGCCTGCCTTGGCTCGTAAAGCCAAGCCAAGCCAGTGTGGATTTTAGATACCTTTTGACTTGTATAAGTAAGTGCGGTGTCTGTACACTTTCAGTTTATTTAATGCCTTGTCTGTCCAACTCTCAAATATCACTAAATACTAAAACTACTGCAAGGCAGCAGCAATAAACGATGGGAAACTACTACAACACAAGTACTCATCGTTTCTTTCGATTCATTTCATCTGCTTTCTGTCTATATTGAAGATTTACTCATGATACTCAATGTTCAATGTTTGCTTTGGAACATTGTGGATAATATCATATCATCATAGGCATATAGGATAGTGTGTATGTTGTAGTGTATAAGTAAGGACAAGGATGGAAAAAGGGTATGTCGTATTGTGGTCGTATGAATTATTTACGTGGTTTCCCTGATATTGGAATTCTCCGGAATTCAATTTATAGACGAAATGAATCACGCAATTTGAAACGATTAAAAGCAAACCGAATGAAATGACCACGTACTTTTCCATCCAATTGAAATTCTTCCAACGTTTTACAACCCCACTCACTTTTGATCTTTTGGTTCAAAGTTCAATTCAATTTAATTTAATCATCTGAATTTTTTTGAACCTGGGACTTATAAAGATTATCCCCACTTCCTACTGCGGCTTTATGATAGCAGAGAGGAACAGAATCTTTAATGTTGGAATAGATTTAATCAGAATAGAGGATGTGATTTATGAACAAAACTAATTTAAAGTAATGTCACCTTAGTACTCTGTGAGTTGACTTTTACCGTGATTGGATGAAGGGAAGAATACATAACTGTTTATATAAATACAGCCAGGTAGAGTGGATTTTGGTTTGGATGAAGGAGAGGGAGAGAGGAACCTAATAAGAGTGGGGGGACAGATCTCTCTTGATCAATTTTGATGAGCGCTTTGTTTGCACACAATTTTCATCCTCGAAAATGGACTGCGTTCACTTCGACTTACTCAATTTCTCTTGTAATAGGAACAACATCTGAAACATTAGCTTAAAATAGAGAGGAAGTGCATCAAATAAGGGATGAATGTTATTTGATGCGAATGGATACAACTGTGAGGGATGTTCCAGAAGTTTGGGGGTAAAAAAAGTCCATGTTTTATTTAGGTGATGGTTGACTCTATAATTGATAGTTTGCAAATTGAACGGGAAATTTTAAGGTACAGTACAGTGGTCTGTTTAAAAGCCACAAGGGCTTAACCCGAAGGGTCCATCTTGACCTTTAAGCGTTCCAAGGGCTCAACAGACGTCCCCCATGGTCATGGCTGCCAAGCGTCCTGAAGCACCTTAAAATCCCCCATTCAGCCCACAAGCGTTTACTGGGTAAATCATCACCTTAATGAATCACTTGCTTTTTGTATTAATCGAAATATCCTAAGCATTAGCGTAAAATGTAGAAAGATACTGAAATAAGGGACTTTGGCCGTTATTTGATTCGAATAGATGCAACGGTAAGGGTGAACTACGAAGTTTTCCCGACTTGAACTTGTACAAAACTTTCCTGTTTTTGTTTTATTTTATACGTAAAAATAAATGAGCAACCACCGTATTCAAAAGAACGTATGGAACGTGTTAAATGAATTCGGTCCCACCCGTATAATGAACTGTTTAATACAATTTAATTAGGTGGATGCTTTCGATTAACTTATTTTATGAAGAAACTTTGGGACTTTGGGACAGTCCAGCTTTACGCACTTTCTCAACAAATAAAAGTTCTCTCTCTTTCTCTACTAGTCTCATTGTTTTATTGAAGTAGGAAGAATAGAACCTAGACTTTAATACAGGGCTAAGGTACATACACACTACACACAGAGTATCTGTGATGATAACTTTAGTTAGTAACTTAGAAACTAATAAATTTCGAATGCGATTGTATACTCTGTACTGTATACTCTAGTAAATGTGAGAAATCGGATGGTACTTTTTGATAATACTTGGCGATAGCAAGGGAGACTTTCACTATTAAAGGTAGAGCTGGTGATGATGATGGTGGTGGTGGTGGATGGAGACTTCCATTAATTTGACTCCATCTTGATCAAGTCAAATAATTACTCTGTCTCTCATCAAACAGAGAATTCAATTATCCACTTCAACTCACTTATCCTAAGCTACCTTACCATACCAGTTACCCAAGCCAGCCCATCTAGTCTTCTTTTCATTTCTCTCTTTATAATATTATCAGTGTAGTAGTGAGTCACTTATCCAAAGTACCATCGCCAAGCACTAGATCATCATCATGCCAGTCCATTCTTCCTATTCCGCCTACTAATCACGCTTTCGGGACTGAGGACAGAGAGAAAGCAAAAGAAAATATTAAAGCTTTTTGAAAATTTGAATTTTGTCAGCTAACCAAGTGGGAGTGGCTGTTCTCACTTTTCTCTCACAAGTTCAATTGATGAGTGAATAAATATTTATTTCCTCATTCAAATCATCTAAAAACGACTAACTTTCTCGAGTGAAATAATATTAGATTTGTTTGAGAGGGAAAGCTATATGTACGAGAGGGGAAAGTTATACTTTTTTATTTTTAGATACTGTTCATACATTGATGGGCGGATTTTATTACTTCAATATATTAACTCTTCTGTCTTCTATGAATCCTGTAGTATTGCACTGACGTCCAAAAACATCTGCCTATTTTAGTTGATAAGTTACCATATATAAACGCTGCTTGTTGAGTCTACGGGGGTTTTAGGCACTTCCGGACCCTTGGTGACTAATGGGATCCAAACAACGCTTTTCGAGCCATTCCGGCGCTCACAGGGGAACACAAACTTAATCGGTCCAAGCCTATATATTTGGCTGCCAAAGCGAGTCTCGATCCGTACCCTAAAATATCCCTTTCAACCCACAAGCAAGCGTTTATTAGTTTAATCGTCACCTACAAGAGTCACGCGCTTATTAGGATGAATTCATGGTTTCTTTTGTTCGTTTTTTGTCAGTTTTGTAAGTAAACCGGAAGTCTTTCACTCTTATTGAAAAACAGATGTCATGACTATAGGTAAATTTTTTAAATGTCATTCATCTTGCATTAAACATTATACCTTTGGAGTAAATTCAATTCGATAAAAACCTAACGTAAAGCCATGAGTAAAAACTAAAAAAAGTGTAGAAAAAAAGGAATTTGTGAACAGAGCTTAGGTCTTATAGTTATGCTGCAGTTGAGCATGATGGATGGATGAGAAGCAGAGAGAGTGGAGTTAGATAGTCAGTCACACAGTATGAACCCTCTATTGTCCCGACGAATACTATTTTCCTTATTACACCAACCAAGTAAAATCCTATACAGAGTGAAAGAGAGAGCCAGGATGTATATAAAATGTGTAGGGAGAAAGCTGGAGCACTAGAGAAACCACCACTGCATCCATCCAAAGTCAATTTTTCGCTCTGCAGATTTTGATAACGAGTTTGCAATGCAAATCATCTCAAAAAACCAACTCACTTACTTTCTTGCATGGAGACTCAGTAGGAGTGACTTTTTACTCGAAAATTGAGAACAATCAGGGAGGCTTTGACAAATAGAGAATCCCACTTTATGGGAAAATACCCGCTAACTATCTATGAAAGTGACATAAAAAAGCATTCAGAATAATACAATGCGCATTTATTATCATATCTATGTACAATTCCTACACAGTTAGTCTTAATTTTTAGCTCCGAGGGACCCAACTCATTCTAACTCCTGTGGCTACTCCAATCTATTCTTTTCTAGATTACTGTAGGGCCTTTGAAAAATATGAAAAAGGGTTGTACTCTGATTTCTATTAATATCTCTTGCACACCAGCCACACTTTAGTTGGCTAATTACAATAAGCTAATTAATTCTATAGAGAGAAGTTTTGCTCGGTGCATACATCTTTTTGAAACACCCTGTATTTCAAACGTACGCATTTATTTGCATTTTAAACCTTTTTCCGAATGAAATAAAAAAATCAAATTATTTCTTTAAAAAAATATTTAAATACTGAATGAAAGTGAAACTGTTTCCTGGACTGACTGTAAACAAAAGACCTTACTGTAAAGACTCTTTAAATGAGCGTCTTTGTTTTCTTTGGATATGTCACTAGGCTGACAAAATGTATACTAATTGCAATTTGGCAATGTAACAAAAACTGAGTGAATACTTATATATAGGTACTGATTTTTAATAATTTACATCTTGTTATTTGTCACATTGTTTTTTTTCAGCGAAAGCATTTATTATAATTAAAGAGCAATACTTCACAGAGATGCACCGCGTGTCTATAGTTCTTACAGTTATTTTGCTTTTATAATGAATTTGATACTGATTGTGTTGTGAGTAAAAAGGTGTTTTCAAGTCTTTACAATACATTCAAAGCTACCTGTTAATCCTTCAAAGGGATTCTTCTTACTCCTTGTTACTCTCTCTCTCCTCATTATTTTCAAAAGACCAAGTAAACGCACATATATTTGATCTGTTTTTTTTATAGGTAGGAAAGATAGGAAATGAGAAAAATCTTGTTTTTTTCGAATTATTTACGAGATGTTGAATAATATTTTTCAGATTTGTTTAAAAGAAGGTAAGTGGAGTGAAGAAACAGTGGATGGTAGGAAGGAATAATTTATTCTTATATAGACTAAGTATGCATACCAAGTGGGTACTTTCCTTTTAAATGATGATGAATTTGTGTAAAATGAAGTTTGTGGAGGGAGAAAAGCGAGAGTATTAAAATCCGATTTCTTAGTCCCAGTCCCCGTCTATAGCTTATGCATTTTCTTTCATTCTTTCCCCTTTGATTTGCATCACATTGAATATTTTCTGCATGCATGTGTGGTTCGGTTAGTGAGCTCTTTGGGATACTGACTTCACTTTATGCAGAAAGAGTCACTGGTATGGTGGTGGTTTGGCCATAGTTAACTCTAATAGGGAAAATCTGACAGGGCTTGGGACACCCATCACTTTTTAATGAGACTTACAACTTCATATTTTTGTGCCCAATCTGCACTTTCACTCTCTTTTTCTATTCCCGGAATTAAGGAAGTTCCTTCCTATGTGATGTATTATTATCCTTGTACAAGTTACACTAGACATGGGAGCATTTTTTTTTAGAAAAGTCTCTTATAGTATTTTTTTCAGTGCTTTTTTATAAAATAAATGACTGTAGCTTTCACAATGTAAATTGTACACATTGTAAAATATAATAACAACTGACTGACGTTTAAATTCAGATTTATTCGAAAGCCCTCTCTATCACTTTAGAAGTATTCCCGAATTTAAATGTCGATAAAGCATTTTTACATAGAAAGCGTAATTATTTAAGAGCAAATGCTCCTGTCAGCTTTATACTCATTATAAAAGTTTCGAGTGTAAGGTCTGACGTAACTCATGTGAATTTACAGTTATACAATTAATAAAAGTCTTATGTAAGGTAAGCAAAAAAAGAGTTATTTTTGGAGAAGTCATTAAGTCTGAAGCGTTTGAGTTGAACTAGATGGGAATTCATTTTTAATAACAGAACACTTAAGTCATAAGTGTTTGGTTGGTGGGCTCATTCGTTAAAACTCATTCGTGCTGATTGGGACAAAAAGTTATTTATGGTGACAGTCAACAGTGATATCAATTTGTGAGCTAAGCTATAGTCAGTCTAGTTCATATTGTTTGTTGTATACTCTTGACCTTGTTTAATCTAGATCGGGTAGGTGGGATAGTTTTTAATAAAGGTAAATATAGCATATAATACGTTTACCTAAGATTTTAGGATAATTTTAGATAAAATTGGCTTGAGAGGAGAAACTACTTAAAATTTGAAGTTTTATATTTGTTCACTAGTTCATTAAGAAAGTAGTCTTCTTGAAAAAGGTTTTATTAATTGAAATTGGTTAAGGGACGTCCAAAAACCACGTGTTTCATTTAGTGAAGGATTTGCCAAATGTAAACGCTGGCTTGTGGGTTCATTGGGGGATTTTAAGGCGCTTCGGGACCCTTGGCAGCCATGGGCTCGACACGCGGGGCACTTGACCTGAAGCCGCTCCTTCGGTGTAAGGCCATTTGGCTGCCAAAGCAAAGCGACTATTCGTATCCGGAAACCACAATCCAGCGTTTCTTTGGCAAATCTTCACTTAAATGAAACACGCGGTTTTTGTAAGAATCTTTATATGTCCATTAGATTAGGCATGTTGATACAGTGTGTTTTAGACTATAAATTTCTTTGGAATTGTCTTTGTGTACGAATGATTGTGTATATAGAAGGATGAAAGTGCAGTGTGCCTTCTTGGGGTTTTGCTTGGTATCGTATCGTATTATTGTATGAATGGACTTGGTAATGAAGTAATCAGGGGATTGAATTGTGCATTCTAATGGAAAATTACTCCTTGATCATGTTCTTTCCTTGAGGAATTCCGCAGAGTGCTACTTGGAGGAGCATGAAAAGGGGCCACCACTCCCATTATCTCACACAACATAATAATCTATGGACTTTCTATACCAGAGTAATAATAAGGGTCCATCTCTCTCTCTATCTATCACTCTAATTCCATTTTATGTTATAAAATAGTAAAAGGGTTTCACTTGAAACTAGACGGATCGTGGGGGCAGGGTGGTTTTGGTTTTAGAAAGTGCAAAGGAAGTGGTGGGCTCACTATAGAGACTTAACTTACTTACCACTTTTACTTTACAAAGAGAGAGAGATCTCATCCCAATCTAGAGAGATATTCTAGATTGGAGATACTTGTTTCACAATATGCTATGGCTTAAGACTCACCCCGACCCTCTTATATATTATATTGAATGTTGTGTAAGAACGGACCACCATGAGCTTTTGAGAGGTTACACACATTGGATTTAGCCTAGAAATGTTCTTCTTCTGGTGGGGAAAGTAGCTTCGGCTTCAGTCGAGAGGACAACTTTCCCTTGACATGATTTTCTACTTAACAAAATTTATTCCCTCACCATTCACCACCAGTGGAGGATTCTACCACCAAGCAGTAGCACCCATGGCAAACCATCTCTCATCCTAAACATATTATTTTATAATGTATAATGTACTGTAACGACTTATCCCACCACGGTGAAAACCTTCGTGTCCGGCTATGGATGGAGGTAGCCAGAAACTATGTGCTTCATTTGGGTGAGGATTTACCCGGTAAATTCTGGCTTATTGTGGGTCGTGAAACGGGAGATTTTGGAGTGCGGAGGGTCACTTCGGCAGCCTAATGGGTGAAGACAAAAGCGAAGGGTGCATCTTAATCCGAAGTCGGAATAGTCGGGAAGCCCTAAGGGCTCTAAAGATGGAGGGTCAAGTGCCCCGTCGGTCGAGCCTATAGCTGCCAAGCGTTCCGAAGCGCCTTAAAACTTCCCGTTGAATCCAAAAGCCATCATTTTCCAGTTAAATCATCACCTAAATGTGGCACGTATTTTTTGGACGTTCCGTATGCGGGCAGAACACCCACACCCACCACCAGTTACCAACTACTTATTCATCTTGAGTCATAATATTATATAGCGTTTTTCAAACATACGTTCACTCAAAAGTCTTCGTACAAAGGAGTCAGTCTGAGAAAATAATAACAATATAAAGGAACTTCCCTAATGACTTATTACCATTGGTTAAGTTTGGCATGCAACTGGCCTGACTTGGCTTGGTAGTTAGGGCTCTACGTGTCTCTTGTCTGAGTGAGTGATGGGAATTGAAAATGTATGTCATGTGTATGAATGACTCTGACATTCGAGTCACATACAACCTTCTCTTTTGTCCAAGTTATCTCAGACTTTGGTCAATCCGACCTGACAAGAGTTCTAATTAATTTAGTATCAATTTACAAGACGGGGACAATTTTTTGGGGATATTCATACAGTTTGTATTTCAAATTTTGAAAACTTTTATGTTGCTTAGACTTGATATATGAAATATTGTAGAAAGTTACAAAGGGAAGAGAAAGCCAATTCGAATAGATAATGAAACTTGATCGGTGACAATTTATATTTCTCAAGAAGTTACAGTCTGTAAAGAGATGTTGTTTTTGATTAATAAAGACGTAAATAATTCCTGCACATGTCTTACATTTTGGCAGATTTCCATTAGGCTGCATGGAAAGAATGTTTAAGAAGCAACAAAGCAATTTTTTTAAAACGAGGCAACCTTTAATTTCCTACAGAATTTAAGCCCTTCCTTCCATCGTAAAACTTCCTGTTCGTGCTGGTAACTCTTGGTTGACTAAGCTGGAAGTGATCCTTTGTTGCGTCCATTTAGTTTCTTGTTCATGTGACCACTAAAATAATAAGATTTCAAACTATTACTTAGTTGTTTCTTGTTTCTTGACAATTTTTACTGCAAGGCTCGGGCTTCAGCAGCAGTAGCAACAAGATATGAGCAGAGTATTTTTTGGGTGATAAAAATGACCGAAGGAAGTGAAGTAAATCAGAGTTGAAAAGGCGAAAGGGAAAAAAAGTCTCACGGGAAGAGGAAACAAGTGCATTTTATTGTCAGATTTAGGAAGCCAAAATTGCAATGTGGAAAAAAGAGATTTTTTTATGAAATAAACTTTTCTTTCTTATTTTTGTCTTATTTCCACCATCACCGCACTAATACTACTGTCATATTCTATTTTATTTTATGCATTAAACTTACTTCACGGAGATCCAGTAGTAGTATATAACTATACAGTTGCTGTTCATAAAGTGAGGAATAGATTTAGTTTAAATTTTTAAATTACATTTTGTCACAGCCAACGGGACAAGAAGACAGCTAGCCTAGCATACGATTTTACTTTTACTATCCAAGTCGGAGCTGTAAATAGGACACTTCTTTTTAAATGAAATTACTGTCTAAAAAGTAAAAGGTAGTCTTATTTTTGGAAAAAGTCCCCTTTGGCATCCCCATTCCTCTGTGCGATCCGTCATGTACTTAAATTGATAAGCCAACTCGTGATAAAAATATTTATTTCGAACGCTTGCCCTTTTACTCCTTGATGTGACCCAATCAATGTGATTTACGTTGGAACTTTGGAGGTGTAAGAATAGAATAACCTTTGACATCATCAAATGTGACAAATATCTAAACGTATGTATATTCATAAACAAAGGTATATCAAATGGTGGACGGACATGCAGGTCCTCCATTTGAGATCCCCGGACATTAGATCCCCAAAGAATATGGGGGAAATAATTCCCTGGACAGATTTATCGTTTTCCCCAAAATTTGGCTTTGGGGATCTAACGTCAAAAAAACTTACGTGGGGGGGATCTACTGTCCTAGAATGGTATCTCATACCCTGATGGCATATTTCATATTTTTCTGTGTTCAGTTGAGTATAAAGATGAGTCGATAGTAGGAGAATAAGTAGTAGTTTTTTATCAAAGTCGGATCAGAAATGAACTGATAGAATTGCTGGGGTTGGAGGCTGGAAATAGTTGGAACAGTAGAAAAGATCACATTAGGTAGATACAAATTGCCTGAGTGCTTGACATTGTCCAGAATGTTCAATTGTACTTTTCAAGGCTTTAGTGGAACAGCTCATCAGAAATCTATTGGTTTCATTATTTTGAAAGATGCAATATATGTGAACGGCACCTTATGACAGCCCCAGAATACCTCCGATATGATATGATGCCATTTGTCATATTCCACTTTGCCGAGTGGTGGATTTCACATTGGATATTATTATTATTATTATTTTGAACGGGATGGACCATTTGTCGGATGAATGGAAGACCGATCATTGAACAGAACAAGAGAGTCAGAATTTTAGGAAGATTTTTGACACCCACGAGTCCACACAACTCCAGAAGGGCATAAAGCATAATACTTGGTATGAGAGTACGTCTTAAAATGGTATCATTCCGGAATTCCACTCCGTATTATCATTATACTGGAGTTGTTTTTATGGTGTATGGAAAATAGTTTCCGTTCTCTTGGTATATAAGGACAAGGAGTGGGGATCGGATGATAGAATTGAAGTCGAACACTTGTAAACGGGAAAAAATTATATTTTTTATACGGATGCATTTTGTCCATAGAAGTAAAATGAAGTAGAGCGTGTCCCATAAAGGATAAATGCTTTTTTAGCTGTTTCAATTTCCAAAATAGTCAATATGCATTCATGATTTTGTACTTGTACTACTCGCGTAGTTTTGTTAAGTGCGTATGTGGGTAAAATTTACATTGTGTAATCTGAATAAATTGGAATAATGAAGTTCACCGAAATAAAATAAATATGCTGAAAATTTGTACTTGGATTTGTGTTTTATATGGCCGATAGGGATTTGAATTATTCCACTCCTGCTGTGCGAATAATGCTTTTTCATTTACTGTACAATTTAGAATGTACATGGAGCAGTTAGCTAGTTGCAATTGGTCATATGGACGTAAAATAATGTGACTGAAAATGCAGATTAGATAAAAGGGAGGAAATGAGCAGCGAGGATGATGATGGGCAATTGACTTTGATTTTAATGCTAATTTCACTCCTTTCCCTTTTGTCTAACAGCAATTTCAATTTAATTCCTACCAGAGTTTTGTCCTCGTGTTGTAAGTCACCCGTTGCAAGTGTGATGGAACTAGAGTTTCTAGTGTCAAGAAAATACACGTTCAATTTTATGACTTTGTTCGCTCGCAGTCTTCTTATGTGAAGTGCATTATTTTGAATTACATACAGAAGAGTAAACTGAACTGGACAGTTTGATTGAACTCACTAGTGGACACTTTGGGGGGTTTTATAAAGCATGTGGAAAGTTTTGTTCGTATGAGATCATTTCTGAGAGTCAGGTTTTGTACTAGGCATTTCGATCTTCTGATCAGTGCATTAAAAATGAAATTTAAGGTTTTAAGATTCATCTAAAACGTACACACGTGCTTTTTGGACGTTTCTTTATAATGTAATGTTTTAGTGACTGCACTTATGATATACACTTGACTTTAAAAAGAAAGGGTGTGCAATAAGCATGTGTGTAAATTCCGAACTTTAAAACGACTAAAATTGCACTCAATAATGATTGAGAGAAAGTACTGGAATTACATTAAAGAATTTCCACTCTGCATGCCCTTTTTGCGCTAATCATTTCCACCATGAATTTACTTACAACTCGAATTACCAATTAGGTACACTTTTAGGAACGAATTAGCCTTCAAACCCGAAATTGAAATTATTTCCAGAGGCTAAAACTGAAATCCTTGTGAGTAATTCACTTAATGCTTTTATTATGCATTATGCATACGACCCGAAATAGGATCTTCGTTGACTCTTCTTCAAATTGATGCACCGAGCTTAAAAGTTCTTATAATAATGCTAATTATTACTATTACTTATTATTACGGGGGAAGTTTTATGTCTCTTATCACAACGACAGCAGTATAAGAGTTCAGTTTATTTATAAAATTTGATAAAAAAAAGAGAAAGAAAAAAGTTGGAAAGTCTTTGAAAAAGTCTTTGGGAGTTTTTTTTCTTTTTAAGACTCAAGAGACTTTTATATGAAACCAAAGAGGCTTTTGCTTAAGTATTATTCTTTAGAAGAGAGAAAGTTTGGAGGTAAAAGTCGGCAAAGGAGGGTTTTGACTTCAAAGTAAAAAGTATTTTTTGGTTGGTTGTTGATGTCAAAGAGTAATTAGTTGCTGGTGTTATTCCTATAGCTTTTCCTGTGTAGTCTTTACTTTTTACCCTGTGCTGAAAGTCTTGATGATCATCAACCTTCGTAATGGTTTAGCTAGATGCATTCGGGTGGAAGCAGTTGCGTTTAGAAATCGTGTTCGAAAAAATTTAATTAATTTTAAAACCTGAGATTAGTTAAGTGAAGTCAAAGAAGTTTTGGAGCTTTAGAGACCTTATGCTTTTAAAACTGAGAGAATATACTGGTTTATATGGGAGGAAATGCAGTAATTGTGAGTGACATATGAACGGCACTTTTAAAAGGAAAAGTTTGTACAGTAAAGATATTTTACTGAGTTTAGAGTTTATTCTAGATGTGAGGAAGAAGGGGAGCCCTTTTTCTGCTGAGTTAAATAAGGAGCAATTAGAGGTAATTCCCCGAAGGTAAGTTGGATAGAAGATGAGGATGTTTTGAATTTCCGTTAGCTCTAATTTCCATCAATTTGCATCTCATTTAGCCACCTCTCGACTTCATTTCCTCAAAAAAATATAAAAAAGTAAAACCGAGAAAATCCTTCATCTTACTGAAAGCCTAAACTTCAATCTTGGATTCAATGTAGAAAATCCTCTGTACCACTTCCACTTCATCTTTACACTCTTTCTTTCCCCTTTTTGACTAATCTTGGCTTGGAGATGATTTTGGAGATTTCCTCCTTGGAAGAAGCGTGGAAGGGTTGTTAAAGTTATGAGTTGGATGTTAAATTGATTCTAATATTAAATTGTGGAAAAGTAGACAGGACAGGAGAATGAATTGGGTAAAGTAAGCATAAACGTCTGTATGGTAGTTTTCAAAGGTTAAAGTTGAAGGGTGACAAGTTACAGGATGTCCAAAGAGCACGTGCCTCGTCATTTAGGGTTTACCTGAAGAAACGGTATCCTGTGGGTTAAACGGATGATTTAGGGTGCAGAGGGTCGCTTTGGCAGCCAAATAGGCGTAGACCGAAAGGTGCATCTTGACGGAAGCGCCCGCAATGCCGCATAGGTCGAGTGCCCCATAGGTCGAGCCAATGATTGCCAAGCGTCCCGAAGTGCCCTTAAAACACCCATGTAAACCATAGGGTAGTTTTTTTGGCAAATTATCACCTAAATGCGGAAGGTGCTTTTTGGACGTACCTTAGGATATCAAGTATTTTAAGAGAAACGTTTGAAATGGAGTGCAAAAGGGTTAGTCTAAAGTTGTTGTTGTTTTTACTTTACAGGTGGATTGTTAATAGGAGGGAACCTGGACTTTACAGGGAACTCTGCTCGACTGAACAGTCTCAAAAGGCCTCTGAATTCCAATGGAAAGAGCACCACTGGGATTGGACATAATCATGATAGTCTCATTGATCAATTTGTGATGCACACGCCGGGAGGGAAGATATACATCCCTTCAGGTGACTCTTATAACAGTTTTTGATCGTCCTAACCTAGTGGGAGACTTTATAGTTTAGAAATTTAAAACGTAATAAATTGTTTAGATACACCAAAAAACTCTTCATCGGATTACAAGACAAGTCCCGGCAGCAGTCCATCAAAGAAAACCTCTGGCACTTTATTGTACAAAGAAGGGGTGGGGATGGGAACCCTAAGGGGTCCAACGGTTGACCAGAGGCAAAGGTCAAAAGCAGACGAAGACGACCTTCTATACAAAGTCAGGGGATTTTGTACATGGAAACGTGCTGTCTTCACTGTCTCTCTTATTCTTCTTGTCATTTCTCTTATCTTTAACGTCCTCTATGGTAAGTCACATTTTTTATTTAAAAAAAGGAGCAGGTTAAAAGAGCAAATATTTAAAATAACGCTTGGAATTAATTGGGTAAATTAGGAACGGGCGCACTGCCATGGGGGGATGAGGGTGCCAAAAATTGTCCAGAAGGGTTAATACCATCCGAAGATTCCTTCAATAGACAATCAAACTCTAATGGAACTCTTATTTCCGGCCATCATCCCATACCCAATCAAAGGACACCACCTACACCTTCCGGTTAGCCTTTGAAAGATTCAATTTGCTTTTTATTACTTTATTATTTTATTTTATTTTTCATTTGGTTAAAGCTTTTTTTAATTTTCTTAACTGCATTTTGGTTTTTTTTTCGAACGAACTTTTTTTTCAAGTAGCATTTCTAGTAATTGGTGGAGTCTCCGCAGTAGATTTGGCTCCTTCATTTTACACAAAAGACTGGTGGGCTGTTTCACCTTCTTCTGATGGGGGCTTAATTAATATTAAAAAGAGCACTAGTAATTCTATCCTTGCTAGCACGATGCATGTTTCTTACCGCATGACCACAAGTCCAACTAATAATTGGCAAGATGAACAGATTGAAAAAAAAGCACTCGAAGGGACACTTTCGTCCCAAGGGTTGGATTTGGATTTTCAATCAACATCAACAAAAAGTGCAACTGTTTCAACTGGTAGTAGTGTTACGTCAACAAGGGTATCATCAGTGAGTGAACAAAATGTGGATGTGGTGGAGCCGGAGGTAGATAAGCGGAAAAAGATTTCTGACATTTCCACGAATATCAGTGAAAATGAAGAATTAGCCCAAGCTGACCAGGGAGAAGAGACTAAAGTAGTCATCTTGAAGTCATTTAATGCCCAGTTTGACAAAGACTATCTACAGAAAACTCTTTACGAAAAGGAAGATGACAATACAGACAAGAATGAGGGACGGGCTGATCAGTTATCTCTAAGTGACAATAGGATGATTGATGAGGATATTCTTTTGGGGACTAGCTTAAAACCCACAAACTATACATTGACCAAGAATGAGCTAGGGGACTTAGATGAGTCTTCTTCTTCCACAGCTTTCAGCAAAACTTCCACGATTACTTACACAGCAAGTAGGACGACCTCTTCTTCAATATTAGAGACTAGCCCTGTAGCAGAGACTGAAATCCCGATGAGGATAGAAGAAAGGACGACGGAGTCAATCACAGATCGAAATCAAAGTTCGACATTGATGACACATCCAGAGGAAGAAGGGGATTTATCACTTTTATCTATCGAAAATGAGCTAATCACAACAACGACGACTTTTAAACCTCCGAATAAGGGTGGAGTTTGCGAGTGTGATTGCCCCTGTATGGGCAAAGCTTCCGGTGGTGATTATCCTACTGATGACAATGAGATAAATTATTCAGGCTCAGGTAGTAATCCGATTGACCCTTATGGACTAGATAATGGTGGAGGGGAAGAAGAAGTCTTAGTTATAGAGGATGAATATTTTGGTGAATCTGGTTCGGGATCTTCAGCAGAGGAGAATAACCAGTATGGACAAGATATACACGATCCATTGATTACAATTACAACGACCGCAACCCCTCTGTCAAATGATCTTCACTTGTCTCAAGATTCGAATGGTGGAATTGTAGATGTTGATAATTCTGTGGCTAAGCCGGAAGACACGAATGATTTAGATTTAGTAGAGGAAAATTATATTCCAGTGTTTCCAGGAATTGATAAGCCTGGTAAACCTCCACAGGATTTTGATATCTTACTCAACTGCAGTTGTCCAACACCCCTGCCATCCCCACCTTTGTGGACAAACTCTTCTGCAGGTATTGTTCAACTTTAACCTTACAGTGTCTGCATTTGTGTCAACTTTCAACTTGATGAGCAAGACGAAATGAGTCACAAGAAATAGTATGCCATGTTCAATGTTTCGTCTGAAGAAGATGAGTGTGCTTCAAGTCTCAGTCTATTGTGTCTCTCCATTCTCCATGACGAGCAAGCAGTATCAATCTGTCCTAATAAATCAAAAATCTTTACTCTTTGTTTTTTGTACTTTTATACTTCATTGTGTGGATTGGATTGGATCTGATAGAGAGAAAAAAATATTTAACGAGATCTTAACGGACTTTCCGATATGTTTAGAGATAGATCCGTGTGTGCTTGTGCTACTTTATTTCTCAAAGCTTTCTATTTGATCGTTTGTTTTTCTTCGCTTGAATGATTCTTGGAATTAAATTTCTTTTTCTTTTTGTGTTTTCGCTTCTAGAATGAAAAGAACCTCTTTCTTTTTGCTTTTTATACATTTATACACCAAGATAGATTTTTGATGGTTGGTTTTTTTCCTGGAAATGATTGATTGATTGGTGTGTTATGATGGATGATGATAGGTGGTAAATACCCGGGAGTAAACTATCCACCGGATGGAACATCATTTGTGCAAATAACGATACCCACACGACTTTCGCACGTGATAGGACCTTATAGTTATTGGAACATGCAGTTTTATCAATCGGAGGGGGCTTATGTTAACTGGGAATTTTCAGTCCCGAGGGGAGCATCCATTGGTTTCTACGCAAGAAGAAATGCACTCCCGTCCCACACACACTATGATTTCATGCAAATACTCCGGGGATTTAAAACAAGAACTACTCGCAGCTCACCCGTAAGCTCATTTTTACTTTGTACTTTGGTGAAGGGGACGTTCAAAACGCTCGTTCCTAATTTGGGTGATGTTTTATCCTAAAAATCCTACCTTCGGTGGTCTGAACGGATGTTTTAAGGCATCGGGCATGTTTCAGGGTCGCTTTGGCAGCCAAATGGGCTTAGACCGAACGGTGCCTCTTGAACGACGCGCCCAAAGGGTTAGATAAGCATCGTGTCAAGTGCCGTACAGGTCAAGCCTATGGTTGTCAAGCGTCCCGAAGCACCTTCAATTTCAACATCCATTATACCTATAGGGTAGTGATTTTTTGGCAAATCATCCCACAAATGAGGCACGTGCTTTTGAAATGAATCCTATTGAAGCCTGAAAAGTATCTTAGGTTTGGATTTTGATCACCCTTCTATTTTCAATTACAGCCTTCGGTATCCAAAGAATTGAGCAATTTTCTGGAAGCTGGTCACTGGTTTTTAAGCCTTTACAACGATGATAGCGATCCCCAAGAAGTTGTCTTTATTTCCAACATATCCGAGGAAATGACTGAGGGATGCCCGAACGGGTGTTCGGGAAATGGTCAGTGTCAATCGGGACACTGCCAATGTAATCCTGGTTTTGGGGCTGATGACTGCAGTCAAAGTAAATTTTTTCGAATTTTTTCTTCCACTCATTTTTTATTCATTTGAGTAACTGAATGAAAATTTGTCTTGGTTGAAAATTCTTAGGCGTGTGTCCAGTTTTATGCAGTGGTCGAGGGGAGTATCTCAATGGAGAGTGTCAATGCAATCCAGGATGGAAGGGGAAAGAGTGTAGTCTTCGGCATGATGAATGTGAAATCTCTGATTGTCATGCCCATGGGAAATGTGTGAATGGAAAATGCGCCTGCATCCCTGGATACAAAGGAGAATTCTGTCAAGAAGGTAGGTGGAAACTCTGGAAAATAATTCCTGTATAAAAAGTTTCGGTTTTTTCACCGAATCAAATTTTAACCCCTGAATTACATCATAAGACGTTCCTAGAAATGAAATGCCAAACGCGCGGTATAGAAGACAATGCTAATTTTTGTTGAATTTGAAATTGATTCAGGTTTTGTAAATGTACTGAAGCAAATTAAATTCAGGTGACAAGATATAATCAAGGCTTTAATGAAACTAAGAGGAGAAAGGTTTCCCACGCGGATTAGTAACAATTGAGTGAGATAAGAGAAATACTTAGGTAGGAAGGATTTTGAATTAAATGAACTCCTACTCAAAGGATAATGTATATTATATATATACCTAGTAGTAGGAGAAAGGACTATTGTATTATTATAGAAGGAGTAGCAAAACCGAACTTTAGTCTTCAGGAAGAACTATTAGGAATTTTGGGTGCTAACGAAGGAAGTTAAGCATATATTGAAAGATAGTTTTAGTTAGTGAAATAGTGGTGAAAATACTCGAAATACTATTATAAAGAGTAGTAGAGAAGAGGCAGGATGACCACAAAGTGACAGATGCTCTCATTCCCACACTTCCATCCATACAAATGGAAATCTCTCTAGGAATCAACTAAATTCTGTTTAATTGGGAACAAGTCACTTTGGTTTCCTTCCACAAGGAAGATTCCAAAATGGCATCAAGTAATGTTGAATCTGTAGCCTTATATATTCTATTGTACAATCTAGTAGGTAGTAGGTAGTAGGTAGTTGTAACCTATTCCAAGAATTCATTAGCAAATTTTGTATAAACTAAGAATAGATAGAAAACACTTGAGTTAGTTGTAGCTGCGTAGTTGCTCTTCCAACGAATTAATTGTATTATATATCAAGAAAGACAAAAAGAGTCTTTTTGGCAAAGCTTAATCCATAATCTCTAAGGGAGGAGTCAGCTTTATTAGCTGTACAGTTATTTAAGCTATTAAAGCAATGGCTGACTTACAATTTTAAGATACAACTTATATGCTTATAAGATAATATAAGTGGCTTGGGGGGAGCTACCTTAATTGCTACCAATTTGAAATTTGAATGTATTATATTATTATACATATATGTAATTATTAATTAATTGGGTCAGCTGATCAGCATGAATCAAGTAATTTAATGACTAATGCGAGAACGGTTGGAATTTTGTGGTATGATCTACAGCTGATTGTCCACATTCAACTTGTAACGGCCATGGGGTTTGCCTCAATGGAACATGCATGTGCAAAAAAGGCTGGAGGGGTTTGGATTGTGCACAACCGAATAAAGAAGCCCTTCAGTGTTTACCTGATTGTTCTTCCCATGGAGAGTTCAACTTGGACACTCAGACTTGCACTTGTGAGCCACGATGGACGGGAGAAGATTGTTCTCAAGGTATGATCAAGCTCAGGGAGTCAGGAAGTGCCCGTTTTTAAATAAGGGAATTTTGAAAGCATGATTTAAAAGGGGTTATATATGGGTGCTCAGTGCATGTTATCAAATTGCTGTTAAAGTTAAAGCTTACGTTGACTTTATGGAAGAATAAGTGCGTTTTTAAGATAACAAAATTATGTCAATATCAATCATGGGATTTTTTGATTTGAACAGAACTCTGTGACATGAACTGTGGTCCGCATGGTATTTGTATTGGTGGGGGATGTCAATGTTCGGAAGGATGGACGGGTTCAATTTGTAACCAAAGGCTTTGTGACAAACGGTATGGGTTTAAATTCATTGCACGTTTTGCTTGTAACTTCCAATAAATGTAAGAAAAGGATGTGTGATTTGATTTAACTATTGAAATTGTAGGTGTGGTGATCACGGTCAATGCAAAAACGGAACATGTCTCTGCGTCACAGGTAAAAATCAATTAGCAATCGATAGAAAATAAGATTTTTATATTGAAATTGAACATTCAAACAAATCGATGTTGAAAGTAAACCCCAGGTGTGTATACTTTATTTCCTACAGGCTGGAACGGAAAACATTGTACACTTGAGGGATGTCCAAACAGTTGCAGTGGTCATGGCCAATGTAAAGCAAATATGGAAGGACTTTGGGAGTGTAAATGTCACTCAGGTTGGACAGGAATGGAGTGCGCTGTCATGATGGAGCAAAATTGCAACGATGCCAAAGACAATGATAAAGGTATGACCCTTTTAGCTTCTGTGAATATAGAGATCCTTATTCCATTGTGAGAACATAAGTCAAGGTGAATTTATTCGTAAAGCGTTTGTCTCAGAACATTGAATATATCTTACGTGTTGTAGACGGGTTGACGGACTGCGAAGATCCCGAGTGTTGCGGAACTCCTCAGTGTGACAAGAGTCAGTTGTGCGTGGCAGCCAAAAAGCCCATTGACATTTTGTTGAGGAAACAACCACCTGCAATAACAGCCTCTTTCTTCGAAAAGATGAAGTTTCTGATCGAAGAAGGAAGTCTGCAGAATTATGCTAGACAAGACGCCTTTAATGGAAGGTAATGCTTTTGACCAGTATAGTTTTTTATATTATACCTTTTGTGCATCATGAATCACAACCACTCCTGCCAACAACTACTGTATATACCGTAAATACTGATTTTTGATAGTCTTAACTTTATAATGGGACCAGCGGTTTCTGAAAATCATTTCAGAAAAATTCTAACCTAATTGGATAACTCTGATTTCTAATTCAGTATTTACGGTAGTACAAGTAGTTACTATACCACTGTATATATTATAATAAAAAGCATCTTTAGTCCGACTTCTTATCTGTAAAGTCAAAAAGGGTTTTAGAGGAATCACAACATGCAATTGTGCCCCTGTCTTTGTTCTTTTCCTCCTTACTTACCTGCTCACTAACTCTAATTTAGAATATTATATTATGACTGTTCAACTCATTAAACAAATGTTAATTAACTATAATCAGAAAGGTTTTTTAAACAAAATCCATGTATAATTAGTTTTTTTAAATGATGACGTAACTTGTATGTTAGACGTTCGTAACTCTGTTGAGGGAAATTAATAAAAAGTAGTTTACAAATTAGAATGAGTTTTAGTAAAAAAAAATTGAAGATGCAGAAAGTTCAGGCCAGGCTCATTTTTACATTGAAAGAAGGGACTCTTGGCTAACTGTGCTTTCAATCTGTCTTTTTTTGTGCTGCTTAATTGAAATACAAGTGTGTTTTGGAGTCATTTCAACAAGAGGTAAGCAGCGTAAGCCCAAAGCAGCGCAGTGTCGCTGAAACCAAAAAAAATTCTTAGGGTCTTGTCAATCCATTTCCCTGTGTGTTCCGTCCTCACTATTTAATCGTCGTCTTTATATATTTCTATCTCTATCTTTCTTTCTGTTCATTAATATTATTATTATGTATATGTTTCTGTTATTTTCTTAAGCACTTCTAAAGGTTACTTGACCTAAGGTCACTTTATTTTTGTATAAAAGTTTTTTAATGACGATTGTGTGATCATGTCTCTGTTTGTGTGGTTAAATGTTTTTTACAAGAGTCTAATGATGAATGTGTGTGTTCCTATTTGTATATAAATGTGTGTGTCAACGTTTTGCAATCGCTCATTTGTTCATATAATATTTAATACAGTAGATCATCTGAAAATATCTCAAAATGATTCACACATTTCTCTACCCAGTTCATAATTTACATTGGTGTGTAAATGGGTCTCTCTATTAATACCTACTATTTCTACCATTTTTCTTTTCGAAAAAGGAAGGACAGTGAAATAAGGGACGGATGGATTGATTGGCCTACCTCTATCCTTAACCTCTGAATTACTAAATTTGGAGATTTCCTTGTGAATCAAAAAATTAATATTATTATCCGTATGTATTTTGCAGCCGAAGTGGAGTAGTCCGGGGTAGAGTTGTAACACCGAATGGAAGTGGATTGATGGGTGTTCGAGTTTCAAGCAGTTCTCCCTTAGAACCTTTGGGTGGATTCACATTGACACAGGAAGATGGCTGGTTTGATTTAATGGTGAATGGAGGTGGGGCTGTGACGCTTCAATTTGGTCGAAGTCCATTTAACTCTCTCACTCGAACAATATTCGTCCCATGGAATGAAGTGGTGATAATTGATACAGTCGTCATGGGCTCTTCTGACCCTGTTCTTATTCCAAGTCAGTCATGCGAGTCTCATGATTACGAAGCGATGCGACCTGTCGTTCTAGCCACGTGGAAACACGGATTCCAAGGGGATTGTCCGGGCACCAGTGCAATTCTAATTGAATCTCAAGTTGTACAAGAAAGCATAAAAATACCTGGCACAGGGATTCACTTGATGTATCACAGTTCTCGGGTTTCCGGTTATTTATCTACGATTCAGTTACAGTTGACTCCCGAGACGATTCCTGCTACGCTTAAGCGAGTCCATTTGCGTATTACTATTGAAGGAGTTCTTTTTGAGAAGATTTTTGAAGCGGATCCTGATATCAAGTTTACTTATGCGTGGAATAGACTCAATGTTTACCGTCAGAGAGTTTATGGAGTGACTACTGCCATTGTCAAGGTGGGATTTGAGTATGACAATTGTGGCCAGGTGATTTGGGACGTTCAGAGTACAACCTTAAGTGGACATGATATGAGTATTAGTGATATTGGATTTTGGAATTTGGATATACATCATCGGTATAACTTCCATGAGGGGATTATTCAGAAAGGAGATGGATCTAATATTTATCTGAAGCATAGGCCGAGGGTTATTATTCCTACTATGGGAAATGGATATCAGAGGGGACTTGAGTGTCATTCAGAATGTAATGGGGTTGCAAGTAAACAAAAACTATTGGCCCCTGTTGCCCTTGCTGCGGCTCCGGATGGAACGTTGTTTGTTGGAGATTTTAATCTTATTCGGAGGATTCTTGTTGATGGAACGGTTCACACTATTGTTAAACTCAAGTAAGAATACTTTTTAAAATTTAGTTTATAAGATTCCATAAAAAGTAAATGTGTATTCACTAAGCAATTTGTTTTTAATTCCAGTGCAACCAGAGTCTCATACAGATATCACATGGCCCTCAGTCCAGTAGACAACACCCTGTACATTTCAGACCCAGAATCTCACCAAATAATTCGAGTTCGAAACGTAGAAGACTTTTCAGACCCTGAACACAACTGGGAACCTGTAGTCGGGTCAGGGGAAAGATGTCTTCCAGGGGATGAAGCTCATTGTGGAGATGAAGCATTAGCACGAGATGCTAAACTCGCATACCCTAAAGGAGTTGCAGTCTCATCAGACAACGTACTTTTCTTTGCGGATGGAACAAACGTAAGGAAAGTGGATAGAGATGGGATAATCACAACAGTAATTGGAAATCAACAACAAAAGTCACACTGGAAGCCAATTCCTTGTGAAGGAACTCTTAAAGTTGAGGAAGTTCATCTTCGATGGCCTACCGAACTTGCAATAAATCCTGTAGACAACTCTCTGTACATTATAGACGATCATATGATTTTAAAATTGACACGGGATAACAGACTAAGAATCATTGCTGGTCGACCCTTCCACTGTCCAATACCTCTTGGAGGGTACGATATAGATTTGGCTATTCACACAGCACTCATCAGTCCACAGTCAATTACTTTCGCATCAAATGGAGACCTTTACGTGGCAGAATCAGACTCACAGAGAATTAACCGTGTGCGACTTGTCACAACTGATGGAAGAGTTACCCATTTTGCTGGGGCAGAGTCCAAGTGTAATTGCTTAGATAGGGGATGTCCATGTTATGAAGATGATCATTATCTCGCAGCCACTTCCAAATTTAATACGATAAGTGCCATCGGCATGGCTCCTGATGGCATCTTGCACATAGCAGATCAGGGGAATTACAGAATCAGATCTGTGATGGCGTTAATTCCTCAACCAACTCAGGGAGAATCTAGACAGTATGAAATTTACTCACCGGAAACCCAAGAGATTTACATTTTCAACCGATTTGGACAACACGTCTCTACTAAGAATATAGTGACAGGAGAGACAATTTACACCTTCTTGTATAATGTGAATATGTCTAATGGAAAATTAAGTAGTATTACTGATGCAGCTGGAAATAAAATTCAAATTCTTCGTGATTATTCTTCGCAAGTTAAGACGATAGAAAATGCCCAAGCACAAAAGTTCAATTTGAGAATGTCTCGAGTGAGAATGCTCCAAGAGTTTTCTTCTCCTGAAGGATACAATTTTACATTTGACTACCACGGGTCAACTGGACTTATTAAATCTAGGCAAGATTCATCAGGAAGATCATCTGTCTACTCTTATGATGAATTTGGTCGACTGACAATGACAGTCAGTCCTACTGGACAAGTTATCGCTTTGAATTTCGACTTGAATAAAAAGGGAGCTTCCGTTAGAGTTACGAGAGATGAGAACACACCTGAAGTCTACTTTATCAAGGGTTCTTCCGTATTCAAACGGGTAGGGAAGTGGGAGCAAGTAATTTCAATTTTGCAAGATGGAAGTGTAATCATTCTGAATCCTTGGGGTCAAGTTATTACTACGGAATCTGTTCCATATAATCTCTTGGGTGAAATCAGTCCGGCACTATCGGATAGTTTCCCAGTGCCAGGAAAACAAAAGACGGAGCTGGGTGGAGATCTTGTTAATCGTGTGGAATGGAGATACATTGCTAGGAAAGAGGGACGTGGAAAGAATAAGCAGGTGGTGCAAGTGGACAAAAAACTGAGAATTAATGGAGATAACGTCTTGATGATTGAATACGATCGGGAATCTAAATCTGAACTTATCTTTATTGATGATCGACATGCAATTCTTAATGTTACTTATGACAAAACTGGTCGCCCTCTTAAATGGACTCCAAGGTATGTGGTGTGACAATTTATAGCTGTACACACTGATAATATCTAAATACTTATTTATATATTTTCTATCAACAAATATTTCCTGGGGTAGTAAATCTATTTAATTGAATAAAAATTGAGGTTAAATGGATTGTTTTTTTTTCTTTGTGTGATTTTTTAGAGAGGGATACGCTTCTGTTGAAGTTGAACACGATAGGTTTGGTCGACTTGTGGGGTGGAAGTGGGATCAACTGATGGAAACTTATGAGTATGATCGAGCTGGAAGACTTTCCAAAATTCGGTATGCGGATGGAACGACGCTTACACTGACTTTTAAAGACCTTTTAGCAACTTTGGTAAGTTTGTGTGACTTTAATCTTTATAATATTGACATTTGACTGTGTTCGTGCTTTTTGGGGAATGAAATCTGAATACTTACTGTCAATTTAAATATTTGCAGCCGACGAATATGACAACAGGAGGCGGAAGTGACTATCTCTTGGAATACGATACAGCAGGAGCTTTCCAATCGATCACAACACCCAGAGGACACATTCATAGTTTCGGTGTGTCTACCTCCATAGGAGTGTACGAGTACCAATATAGGGCTCCAAGTAGTCGTGACATGTACAAAATCCAATACAACGATTTGGGCGAAATAGTTTCCGTCGTCTATCCCCAAGGCTCCGGTCGTGTCAATTACGTTTATAATCGTCAAGGAAAGTTAGAAGTGTGTGTGGCAGGTCTTCGCTCTACTCGGTTTAACTATCAAGAGAGTACTGGTCTATTGAAAGTGGCAGAAGTTTCTCAATCTGGATTTGATTTAAAAACGGAGTACAAGTATCACGGTGGGGCCTTGAAGGAACAAAGAGAAAAATATGGCTCTAAATCCGGATTGGATAATGTCCATTTGAAATACCAATACGATGGCAATGGGAGAGTAACTACAGCTGAGGTGGAAGTTAATGGCAAGTCTATTCAAAGTTATACAGTGAAAAAGAATCAAAACACGGGTAACTTTGAAGCTATCGGAGATCTCAAAATCTATTCAACTCCACACCATTTCAACCGAACAATTATTGAAGACTCTTCCAAATCCTTTTTCAAAACTTCTAATCGAGATCTTGTCGGAAGGTTACGAGAGGTTCTTATAATAATCAAGGGAACGGAAGTATTCAAACTTAATGTGAAGTATGATTCTAGAGGAAAAGTGATGCATTTGAAATTAGACATAAGGGATTCGCCTTATGCGGAAAATGTTAATTATGATGAAGACGGTCATGTATCAGAGGTGAAGGGTTCAGGTCATTGGAAGTATATGTATGATGAGAATGGAAACGGAATCCAGGTGGTTGAACAGGGTGAAAAATCAGTGCTAATTTATGACTCTGGAGATCGAGTCATTCAAGTGGGTGAACTATTAAGGTATACTTATGACTCTAGAGGCTTCCTTGTTCAAAGGGGGGCTGAAAAGTTCCAGTATGATGACAAAGGCCATTTAATCCACGCTGTTAAGAAAGATGATTACAAAGTGTGGTTCTTCTATGATCAACTTGACCGACTTATTTCATGGAGAGATGATAGAGGAAATGTGACTCAGTTTATTTACTCTGACCCTCAGTCTCCAAAGCTGTTGACACACATTCACTACCCTTCAATCGGATCGAATCTACTATTACTTTATGACCAACAGAGTAATCTTATTTCAATTGTTACCTCAGACTTGCATCGATACTACGTTGGAACTGATCAGAATGGATCACCATTGGCTGTTTTCACATCTCATGGAAACCTCGTTAAAGAGATTCACCGATCACCATTTGGAAAAGTTGTACGGGACTCTGCACCCGAGTTCTACCTTCCTATTGACTTCCATGGTGGGATTGTTGATAAGCATACGGGTATTTTGTTAATCAATGGGAGACCTTATGATCCAACAATTGGTCAGTGGATGGTACCCAGTTGGCAAGCTCTTACATCACAGTTTAGAATGCCTACTGATATTTTCACGTATAGATTTAAAAACAATGATCCCATCACTCCAAAATATCCTCCTGTGGAAAGTCGCATGACTACTTTGGACTCTTGGCTGAGGCTGTATGGATACAAGACGGAGAGAATATTTGGTCAGGATTATGCGAAACCGCCGATAGTTGGAACAATAGTTGATTCTACGGAAGGATATTTAACTCCTGAGTTTGGTGTTGTGTCGGGTCTTGAGTGTATGGCCCAAACTGTTACGGCTGGGTTTAAAAGTGTAGGATTTAGTCGTGAGTCAAAGTTAAGCCCTGAGAGGGTATTTTCTTGGAGTCTTATACCAAGAATAGCTTACAAGAGAAGTGGTTTCGGACCGGGACTTCTTGTGTCGCGTATGGACAATGGTAGGGCGTTAGTGAGTACGGTGGATAATTCAGTTGTTCAAGGGGTCATCACTTCCGTTTTGAATGGCTCCATATTTATTGACTTCCGATCCACACATCAGAATACGTTTTATTTTGTAAAAGACAATCCTCATAAGTTAAGAGATGACATGGAGGAGCTGAAGAGACTTGGAGGTCTTTTTAATACCACCGTCCACGATGTGGAGAACGGTATCAAGGTAAATTTCGTACTTTTAATAAATAAATAAAAATAAAATAATCTTTAACATCTTTCCCGGTTCAAATCGTAAACTTGCGTCTACATATGATCTGTTCTCCCACCGGTGTGGTGCCAAAAATAAAGCAAAAATTTATCTTTTCAATGCATAAACTACTTTGGGTATTGGTTCATTCTGAATATCTTGTGTGATTTTACAGGAACTAAGACTGTCGAGTGGTGAGACAAGCGTGTCAGTTCGTTACGGTACAGACGAAGACGAAGAGCGAAGTCGTTTACTAAAGCACGCACATAGAAGAGCAATAGAGAAGGCGTGGGAGGAAGAAAAACATTACATATCGCTCGGACTAGATGGTCGTCGTCCATGGACTGAAGAGGAGAGAGATCAACTCGTTAACAAAGGGGTTGTCCATGGATATCGACCCACTGACCTGTTCAGTATACACAAGTACCCTCACCTCGCAGATGATCCTAGTAACGTCCTCTTCCAAAAAGACTCAAGACGTAAAAGGAGAAAAAGTAATAAAAGACGCCAGCTATTACCTTCTTCATCGTCAACGTCCTAGGGGTTTCGTATTCTCACATACTGAACCTCTTCGCAACCGCAACAACAACGACTTCATTAAATATACTTATCTACCTACTTACTTTAGGGATTATTATTAAATAGTTCGTAATTATTCTACTTGTTCCATACGTACATTGTATAAATAAGGCTATAGTGTAATGTCTCGTTCAGTCAATCCAATAGTTATGCTCTTGGTACTTACTTCATGACAAAAGTGGTGCAAATTTATCCAAACACAGTTTGCTAAGTGAGAAGGGGCAGTGCATCTCCAATTTCGTCAATGATATTAATAGTTGACAAGTTAATAAAGAAATATACAGAATTTGATGATGATCTAAAATGTGAAAAATAAATAACGTGAATCTCCTTCTGCTTACAGGGTATCCCAGCCAACAGATTAGTCTTCGTTTCCTTTCTTAAAATGTTAACCTATATAGAAAGTGAACCCCAAATGTCCCCAAAGTCCCTTCTCAACCTGGCGAATAAATGTGTTTGATAAGTTCTGTATGATATTTTATGTTTTTAAGCTTTTATATAATGTTCTAGTCGAACTGGATATGGATTGGACTAAAAATGATAGAAGGTTTGTTGAGTGCCATAATAATTTGTACTTTTAAGTTTATCAAGCTTGATATTATCTAGGAAGAGCTATTAATTTGTATTTTAATTTTTAAAACTTTTAACCAGCTCACAAATAACGATATAATGCCAGTAATAAAAATAGCAAGCAATAGAATTTGCCATCTCTCCTGCAAGCTGCCACAATACAAATGACAGCTTTTTTATGTTTTTAGTGTCCAAATTTTAACAGTTTGTAAAAAATTTTAGAATTCAGATTTTAACAACTCAAACCGCCAAGCTCCACTATAACGAATGACAAAGGCAACCTTATTTGTTTCTTTTAGAAACTGATTTTATTTTAAATTGTAAATATATTTTACCTGGACACATGAATTGTACAGTTTGCTGCCATTAGGAGAGACTAAACGCATAAATAGATATAGGGTTACTTTTAAACTACCTTAATAATGTAATTAATATTTCTACCTGCCTATTAAGACGTAATCGGCTCGAATAAATTTTATTAATATTTTACTTATTGTTAGTATAACAATCAATTTTTCGGTATTATTATAATTACCTTATTAGTTAAGCATTTATCGTCTGTGATGTTTGCAAAAATCCAAACCCATTTGTAAAATAAAAAAAACGTAAGATGTTTTATCACCTATTTGTAACGTAAATTAATAAAATGTTTAGGATTAGGAAGGATTAATGCATTTTAAAATTTTAATTATTCTCATAACTATGAATTGAATAGGAAGAGAGATTGTTGAGATTTTTTAGGTAATGATAATTAATACCTGGAAGATAGCTTAAGTAATGTAGATTAGAAGTTAATAAACGTTGCATGAGGTTTTAAATTCTAAGACCGATTTGATATGAAGCAATAATTAATATAGTTAGAATGATAAAGTTAATTAAAAAATTATCGAGGTTACAAACTAGTACGAAGTGAACCGTTGGCTTGGGCACAACTTGATGAAAGTCCGCCCAATTTTTCTATTGACTTGTGACATGATTAAAAAAACATGATGTCAGCATGTATCAGTCCAACACATTCCAGCCCAAAGGTTCACTAACTAAACTAATTATGTCTCAGCAAGTAATTTATTCTATAAAAAATGAATATAAGCGACTTTGTAATTTATAAGGAAACCAAATGACAACCTGACCTTTTTAATAACTTAAACTTAGAGTAATTAATTACGATAAAGTTATATAATAAAAACCCAATGGTTTTTTTGTGTGTATAAAACAGTGTAAATAGTTACACTATGATAAGCTAGTGAGACAAACGAGGTTTTAAAGTAAGAACTACTTTTAATCATAATTGTGTTTGTAATTTAGCATTGTAAAAAGGGGGATTGAATTTGTCCTAAGTATGATAAGTGAATACGTGTTAAAAAACGAGTACATAAATATCCAACCTTAAGCAAATGGGATTATTTTGAATATAGTAATCGGATTTTTATTCTCTCTCTGTGTTTTATTATAGTACCCTTCGCTTATCTGAATGACATAGGAAAAATATGTAATGTTAATATAGTAAATGATAATTTTATGAATGATCGACCTACTACGTGTGTACGTATGCACTTAATATGTTATACTATACAACTTCTATGATGGAAACTCTCTATCTTCTATGCGATATTAAGGTACTTAATAAGATGTCTTCATTAATTTATAAATGGCCCTTTAACTTGTATGTACCCACAATCAGATCGAATATTAAATAATATACTCAGAATTAATCGGATGTGTTTTTTAATTAATTTTTTTTACATAATATTTACTGAGCGGATGTAACGTTGAAAGAATAAGTACACAGCTTACACAGTTTAATTTCTGTTTCGACAAAATTGTTATTTCTCATTGCAATTTATTCACAAAGTTATGGAATATTTAACATTTTTCACATAATACTTACGAGTATTGAAAGCATATTTTTAACATACTATGGACATGGTGACTTAAGTATGTAATAATAATTAAGTTCACAACAATGAACTGCTCACTACTTTCCATTTATTTTTATAATAATAATAAATGTTTAATTTTAAGCATTTTTCATACATTTCTTTTCTTCAGTGAAATTCGTTAAAGTTGCAGCTTAAAAGACAGAGGTTACTTTTGTCACTTTATCTCCTTTGTACAGGAGACAATCAAAAAATTGGCAAAGATATTATATTCTAACATGAAAATGCATGGCTTTACAGTTACAGTATGAAGGTCGCCTTTTAATAATCAAGTTTTCTCACACACTGACTGACCTTTGATGTGCGTCAAGAATCAACTGTATTATTTTTAGACAAACAAAATTCTAAAAATCCAGTACGGTTCTTGTCATCATTTGCATCTTTCTTTGGGGGTAAAGGGAATGTTTAAGGAATTGGGACTCGAAGTTGACCTTACTGATAGTTATCAATTTTTTACAACTTTCGTCAATATAATGTACATACTGTGGATGGATAATTTACTCTGAAATTCAACAATTGGATTAATATACAATATTCATCAAGGAATGAAATTCATTATTTTTTATGGTTGGTTGTTGTAGCTGCGCGATGCAAAAATAGTGGTTTGGTTGCGTTGATGGGGCTCTTTTATTCTTTTAAATTGGACAATGTAGTATGCCTTATGCAAAGGCTGTATAGTTTTTAATATGTATTGTATATATCTATGTGTAAATATAATGTGTATATGGGTGAGTATTAACTATGATTGTAGACCGAGTTTTAGTTTCAATATTTTCCATTTTTAAATAGCTGTTTTGATCTTACTGAAACATGACTGGGTTTTACTCAGCTTATCGTATGTAAATGTACTCATAATATGTATGGAAAGTTGGATATGTGGGCTTAAATTTAAAAACGACAGATTTACTTTCACATAAATCTTGAACTTTTTATAAAAATTGAGACTCTCCTATAGAGAGCCAAGCTCCGTGATTTTCTGATACATTTTTTTGTCCTAGTTGACTTGAACATTAAAAAAATAAGAGCATTTTGAAAAAGAATATAGAAAAGAGTATTAAAAGGATATTGATCACTTGTTGAACTTTCAGCAAATAATTTACATTAAATTATTTTGAAGTTTTTGCTAAAAACAACAACGAATTTCTTTTCAATTGAATTGTTTTAAAATCACCTCGAAGTCAGTACATTTCATATTGAAGTAAATACCGGGGAGACGTCAAGTTTCTGGCAAGTCTGCGTTTCCTTGTTTAAAAAATGAGAATTAACCAGTTCCCACTGCTTCGAGGAGGTAATTGCTTAAAAATACAATTATACACCTAACTAATTATCTAGTTGAACAAACTAGGACTATTATACCTACTAACTCTACTACATTTAATAATATAGTACAGACGTAAAAGTGGCTTTCAATATTTGACTAGAGCGAGGCTATCGTGACACATTTCGATTTGATTCGCTAGTTTTTTTTATATCCGCAGATATAATTAGTAAAAACAATTTCACATAAACATTTAAGAGAATGCGACAAGTCTTCAAGATTTAAAATTTAAACGCCAGTTTCCCTTCCAAGGAATTTGATGGCAAGGTTTACTCTCGTACGGTTTGAAGATCTAATAATAATAATAACAGTCTGGATGCCTAACCAACAGTTTTGTTAAGGTGCTGGAAGATTTGAATATTTGATGGTGGAAGGGAAACTGGTTTTAAAGATAGCAGAATCTTCTAAAAGTTTGTGTCGTAGTCTGATCTCCGTCGACTTGGTGCGTAGCCACTGTCACCGTAGTAGTTTCCGTTGTAGTAGTAGCCATTCCATTCAGTCTTCCAGCTGTCGTAGATATTATAGTTTGCAGATCCCTTTCCTGACCCCTGAGACCTCTGTAATGTGTCATAAGAATAAATCAGAAGAGAACCTCAGGAACTTTTTTAATAGTTTAAATTTTGTTATATAGAACATACTTTTGTCGGTCTCCTGTCAAACGTCCGATCGACTTGCTTGTCATTCCAAACATCGTCCATGTTGTAGAGATCGTCAGCCCCGTAATTGTCTACCCCTCCTCCCATATGACTCTTGTTGAACTCGTTCAACATCTCTTGAGTAAGGGACACTGCATTCTTTTTCTTCGAGTTTTTATGACGATTAACGAGCTGGAAATAAATGAATTTAAAATTCATTACCATTTGATTAATCTTTAATTATTTAAAAAGTTTAAGCTTGAAATAGCTTAAGCATTTTTTTGCAGATATTATTGCAAAAATAGAACGCTTTCTTCATAATTTTGCTTACCACAGTGACTCCAAGAAGGAATACAAACAGAAGTGAGACTAGGCCGATGACAATGACTGCAATTCCCCATTGCGGGATTAAGGGGTCTGGTTGAGGTGGCCCTTCTCCAGTCTTCTTGTTCACAACTAAAAATTTAAAGCACACAATATTCTGTAAATCAATCTGTACTTATTGGCTTGTACAGGGATGGGGGACATTTAATGCAACAGAATTGACCATTGTATCATTTTCCCCTGTTACAAAATCATTTATTTGAAGATCGAAGCAATGTTACCTTTGAAGTCAGTGTACCGAGGGTCAATGGTATACCGACCAAATCGAAGGGCCCCATTGACGGGAAGATGACCCGGAGCATCAGACTCAAGAGGAGGCTCATCTCCAGGATCTGAATCAAGTAAAGATTTGTGAAATACTTTGACCACATCTGCTGTTGACAGCTCTCGATCGATTCCTTCCAACTCGACAAAATAATCCACCAAAACACTTCCTCGGCTGGAAAAATAATAAAATGGGGCTATTTAGCGTCTGTTGTGATAAAATGAAATATGAAACCTGACCACAGAAGTGGTAGCATTGCATCAATGTCTCCCAAAAAACTCACTTGAATCCTTCGATCTGAACACGCTTGTACCATGGAGCAAGTCCACTGGCACGGAAAGCTCCATCAAGCTGAAAAAGTAAAATTTAGTTCATTTTAGTTATTATATGATTTATGGCATGATTTGACTTATTAAGGACCCTAATGGACAAACCTCTCGTTTAACAGTGATTTCCAAGTTTTTAAACTCCTCCGTGTTAATATCAGCATACTCCGGCTTCCATTTAACACCTCCAGTGATACGAACAGTAGCTTCCATTCGACAAACTTCATTTGGACAATTTGCCAAAGGACTTCTTTTAGGTGGAGGGGGTGTTGTAGTAGTCGTTGTAACGGTAGTCGTTGGTATTTCTGTCGTAGTTGTTGTCGTAGTACTGCTGGTACTTGGAGCAGGGGTTGTGGATGAAGTTGGCCAGCCTGTGAATTCTGTCGTTTTTCTTGTTGGCCACCCACCAGCTCCAATGGTGACCCTAGGGGGTGGAGGAGTATTCGCCTTCGGTCCTTCCGTAGTGGTTGGCCGAGTGACTCGGAACCCACCAGGCTTTGTGGGGTAAATTATACCACCGGGTTTCTTAGTTGTGACTGCTGGAGACGCTAACGATGGTACCACAGGGGCACTGCTAGGCTTTCCAGGGAATTTGAATCCAGGTGGGAGCAAATTAGCTGGAACTACTGGTTCTACAGCCGAGTCAGATGGAGGCTTATAACCTGGAGGGAGCAAATTTGCAAGCTGTACCGGTACTGCAGCAACTGATGGGGTAGGTTTGAAACCCGGAGGTAGTAAATTGGGTGGGATTCCAGACTCTGAAGATTCAGGAAGTTTAAACCCGGGAGGAAGTAAATTGGAAGGGGTTTCGAATTTAACACCTCCAATAGGTGAAGGACTTTCCACAGGTGGCTTGTAATCCTTTGGAATTAAATCTGGAATGGCTATTTCTTTAAATTGAACTTTGCTTAAAATAGCCGCCAAAGGATCAAACGGCTTTTGAGTCGTTGACGTTTCCACAGCCGGAGCTTTAGTGCTTAAAGCATCAGGCGTTTTAAAGGGTTTGTAACCTTTGGGCAAAAATGCACTGGGAATTTCGTCGAATTTCACACCCTCACTTGAAGATGCTGGAGGGGCTTGTGTACTTGTGGTTGTTGTAGTGGTCGAAGTAGCCTCTGTAGCTAAGGGCTTATATCCCTTGGGAAGGAGGAAGCTTGGTAGGTTTTCAAATATTACAGGTGCCTCAGTAGTCGACGCAGTTGTGGATGGTTTCTCAGTCGTTGTAGTTGTCGTAGTAGTAGTTGTTGTTTTTGTTGTTGTACTACTAGGTACTTCTTCACTTGTCGAAGGGAATTTAAAACCGGGTGGAAGAAGATCTGGAGAAATTTCTGCAAACTTTATACCTGTGACTGGAACAACTACTTCTGAGGTCTCAGGAGTTGCTGTGGTGGTCGTTGTAGTTGTTGTTGTCGTAGAAGTAGTTGAGCTGGAGGGAACTTCCTTATTTTCTTCAATGTCTTGACTTTGTACAAGGGGAATGTGCTGATCTGACCCTAAGTCATCTCCGAAATCGACGAGAGTTTCAAAGTGTCCTACAGGGACTTCACCATGCTTTGAAGGAAGTTTTCTCGGCTGGGGTCTTCTTTCATCTTCTCTTATTTCTTCATGTTCTTTCTCACCTTCACTCTCTTCTTCATCTCCTTCATGACTTAAACTTTCTAACACGGGAGCTGAGCTTGGCTCTTGAGTTTTGGCATCCCGACTGCTACTACTTGAGACAGACGTTGAAGTAGAGTGATGACCCGTTGCGTCTATTCCCGCCCCAGCTTCACTTGTTAACACTGGGAAGTTATCCGGGTACGAATAATTCTCTTCGTAATAATCTGGAGAAGTTTCTGCGCTAGATGGAACCGAATCTCTGATGGTTTCTGTTGAGACTACTTTACTAGGTCGAGTTGGACCATTTCCGGCCAAAACACTTCGACTTGTTTGGACCGAAGCGATAACAACGGATGAACCAGTCGCACGGCTGAAAGTAACTCGAGGGGTGGGAGTCACAGGTGAAGGGGTTACCGATGCCCCTTCTTTTATTTTAGAACCACTTACACTTTTCGTAGTGGCCACGGAAATAACAACCTGACCTTTGCTCTCAGATGAACCTGAACCAATTTCTTCAGAAGAGGATTGAACAAATGGGGCAGGTGTTGTTGTGGAACTTGTTGTCTGTGTCGTACTGCTTGATTTGGATGAGACAGAGACAGTAACCTTTGTTGGGGCGTTCTTCGGTTTTTCTGTAGTTTTCTTCTCCGGAACAATTATTCTGCTTCTGTTGGTCAAAATAGCTGCAGCTGTTTCTTCACTCACTTCATAATACTCAAAAGCAGATTTGTCATCTTCAGGGCTCACTGGATACTCAACATATTCTATGGTATAATCCTCTGAGTTGGAATCAGCAGAATCTGGAGAGGATCCTGAAGGAGGATGGAGTACATATTTTTCCTTGCTTTGTTGAGGCTTTTTCTCTAAGATAGGATCTGGTCTGTAAGTAGATGAAGAAGTCTGGACAGAATCCTCTTTAGCTTTTCCAGTAGAATTTCTCCGTCCAATAATTGGCGGACGGGCTGTAAGGGTAAACCTATTATTCCTTAGGATACCCGGTCTTCTAGTTGTTGGCGATACGGATGTACTAGGAGTTCTTTGTGGAGCTGTGGGACTACTACTTGCAATAGAGTTATTATTTCGAGTTCTTCCCCTACTGGTTGTAACGGGTTTGGAAGTAGAGCCTTGGGTAGGTGATGGTGTAGTTGCTTCTGATGATTGAATAGCTGCTGTAGATCTGAGTAAAGCGCTTGGAGGTCTAATTGGAAGATTATTAATTCTCGATTGCAAATTGGGATGAACAGAACGTCCATTAAGGGCCAGAATTGGCTCCACATCATCATCCTCTTCAATTAAGGGGATGAAAGATGATGATGAGGTGTCCCTACTGGGTCCACTGACAGGTGTTCGACTTACAGATGGCTTGTTATTAGAGGGAAAACCTCGACTTGGTGACTTATTAGCCAATTGTCCTGGTGTTAAATCTGACGGTGGCAAATTGGTATAGACAACTGTTCTTTCGTTATTTCGGATGGCTTTTGCTGCAGGAGTTTTTGGACCTCTTATTACAACAGCGGGGAGTTGTGTGCCTCTGGTAGTACTGCTACTTCCAACTTTCGAAGGTGTTACTGAAGTATGATGTTGTTGTCCTCCAGCTCTAGTTGGATTATTTCCTCGGATTGAATTGCCATTGGATCCTTGGTCTGATCCATACTGGTGATAAATTACATCTTCCTCAGGCTCATCGTAATATTCATACTGGACATCTTTATTTGTAGAGACAACATGAGGTCGGTTTGACTTTATGGGCTGAGCATTTGGATTGTATTGAAGATTGAGGAAATTCGGCTGGAGGATACTTCCACTTCCGCCCGTTGTTGGCTTTCCAGTATGGATGGATGGGGTTTGAATGTTAGCTAGTTGGTCTCCGCTTGTGGCGAAGAAACCGAATTGTTGATTTTGTATTGAGGTGGCTGCCGCAGGGGAAACCACACGAGAGTTTCGGTTGCTTAATTGCCCAGGAAAGTGACTTGCGAACAGTTGATCTTGGAATCCTCCTGGGACTATCACTTGCTGTCCTGACTGTTGTTGTTGTTGACGAAGTCCCACTCCTTGTACGTTTATGTATTGACTTCTCGTTCCTGAAAAGAGAAAATAAAAATTTATGTCAAGTTGGGCGTCGAACTATGTTATCTTGAAGGTGCATTGACATGGACATGATGCAATCCTTTTGCCATTAAACCATCTTCTATTCGTTTTTTTGTATAAAAATCCCATGTTTTTTTCAAAGAAAAAGCTTTTATCGTGGAAAAGTAAAGTGACTAGTTGGAAGAAGAGTCTTTACAAATGGCACCATTCATAAGGAAAGCATTTTGAGAGACGATGAATTTATAAACGAATTTCAATTCAGCATTGATATACTATAGCGTGTTTTTACTTTTAATAAACATGAAAAACTATTTCCCTAACATTTAAAACTTATCGCTTTGGGATTTCTGGTTTCAAAAATCAGCATTGCCGTGTATTTCCAAATTATAGTGAAATTTCAATGCCACGAGTCCTGTTGTATCTTTAATTTATCTTTAGCAATTAATTTAAACTTTAGTCAACATTTGTATTAATGTACTTTTGCTATAATCTCAAACCTAACAATCATCAAAAGGACACGAACTCTAATGAAATTGCCGACTGTTTCTCTACTTACTCTAAGCTTTTATAAGAAAAAGAAAAACAATATCTTGTAGGAACGAAAGTGCTTAAGCTTCCCTCTTCATAGACTTAGGGGACTCTTCAGTGGTCGTACATACAAACGATAAGGGACAGCAAATTTCAAATTTTGTGCTGTGTCTTTGCGGTCGATTATTCGGACACACACAAAAACATTTTGTTAGGTTAGGTTACGTAATTTCCCTCATTTTCAACCAAGCTAGATAATATTTTTTCAATAAAGTTGAGAAAAAATCCCAAGGTGCTTTTCCTATTGTTTATTACACGTACATGTCGATTCTCCAGGTAGATAAGTGCTTGCTTGCTGGGTCATGCCAAGCTTCAATATGATGACAGAAGAGATCAAGATTATCAAGAAAGCAGAGAGGAGAGATGAGAGACGGCTTACAAAGGTTTGGGTAGAACTTTCTTTACCATGAAATAAAATAAAGTGGATGTTTCTTAACTTCATAGTCTGAAAGATGTTGCTAAGACTTATAATAATCCCTTTGATCTTATTACTTTTCCGAAAATCCTTTCATCTGACAAGGGTTCTTGGCTTTCAATGTAAACTCCTAACCCAGTCTAACCAACGGGCTTCTTTTTCAAATTCCTCCTAATCTCTCTCTCTCTGCCTTTCTCGCTCTTTCTCTATACTAACGGTGAAAGAAATATAAAAAGTAAAAAAGCTTTTAGTCTCTTTTCATCCACATTTTTATTACTTATCCTTACCTATGAAATTACACTTTTATGAAAGAATTTTTCCTTAGCCCAAGCCCTGTATTTAGTTTGAAACCTTCACAGTTAGCAAGTGCACATGCTCATCTTCTTCAATTAGAGAGGAACTTAACTTTAGATAAAGTAAGGGACAGAATCTTTTATGTATGGCGTGAGAAGTTGGAAGAATTGCACCTATTTAATTTGTGCCTTTTGCTTTGGTGGAAAATTATAGTTCAATGAGTTTAAAACTCTAGGAGCTTTTTGGACTTTTCAATTGCACTTGATTAAAAGGCTATTACACAAAGTCTTTTTTCTGTGTTGCATATTGCATCAGGGCTAGACTAGACATAAGTAGACTAATCTCTTACTACCTTTAATCCTATCTAATTCAATTAATTTTTGTCCTCTGGATTAATGGAACACAATCATTAGAACTTGGCCCGGTGCCTACATTATATAGCAAACGAGTTGGACAAATTGCATAATAGTTTTTATTGTATATTAATAATTAGAAAACAATTAAGCCTGGAAATTACTCTTGCTCCTAACTTAATTGAAATATTGTATAATAAGTTATTAAAGTTTTCAGCACGGTTTGTTCCGCAAGGGCAAAGTAAACACGTTGGAATTTCCATTAAAGTTTTAAGTTTACCTTTTCAATTAATTATCATCAGCCTGCAATTAAATTTAACATAAAGTACACAAAATAGTTCTTGGAAGAAGTCGGTAATAAGCATTAAAGCTTATACAAATTAGGAGGCTTACAAAAGCAAGGCTTAGACATTGATTATGCTAATCTCTTTTGAAGTTATGCAAAATCTTTTCGAGAGCAAGTCAACCGAAAGAATGAAAAAAAGGAAATAAAAACGCTTTATTCATTTTAATCTCATCAACTATTCAAATTTTAAGAAAAAGGCTTAATCAGCCCAATCAGTAAAGATGAGCAGGAGATGCAGTCAGGAGCCTATTACACTTTTTTTTAAATACATACTATAGTATAAAATTACAAAATAATATCGACCATCGCAAAAGTGGATGAAGATGAAATATATATCAATCGACCGGGAAGGCCTTGTGGGAATATCATAAAATTCTAATCGTTTTTTTACAAGCTAATATTATTTTATTGAGTTTAATATTCTCCAAAATTATTTTTTGCCAAAAAATAACATTGATTTAGAAGTAATAATACAAAATAGCAGTAATAATTAGACAAATGCAAACAAGAAATTTATGAAATCGATCTTCCCAGGCATTGTCAAAGTTTTACATTATAAACCTTATAAGAATCGTTTCACATTACAAACTGAAAAAGTAGCAGAAGATGAAAGATTATAAATAAATCTGAAACGCTGTAGGCCGAACGACTATCTTCCCCTTCACCGTTGTTATAAAAAAGAGTCGGAGTGAAATGTGTTCATAGTTGAAAGGAGAAATTCAAAACCATAAAAGGATTTTGCTTTTCTCCCAACGGAAACAAGACTCTGAATTCCAAAAATGATTTTGTATCTGAGAAAATATTTTTCAAAATCATTTGCAAGCTCGAGTTTCTAATATTAAGAGCAACAACAGACAACAAAGTTTCGAGTTTAGATTAAAAATATATATTTTAGCTAAAAAATCAAATATTGTTTTTATTCAACTCACACCCACCCACTTCAACTTTTTTTATATTAATCCGAATCAACTTCTTGTTATTATTCATATCATATCGCAGCATTAGCTAAGCTAACTTTGGTTTTGCATTTCGGTTTAGAAGTGGAATATGAAAATGACGGACGACTCAGACTCTTCTGAATGAAACCACTGAAGTAAATAAACCAAAAGTGGAACAAAATCTCTCGAAAGATATTTCCTGTTATTATTATTTTCCCATGAGTAAAGAAAAGAGTGAAACACAAAAACTCTATTGGAGGAGAAAATGCACTAGGAAAAGCGATGTAATGATGGATGGCTTTTTACATTGCTTTCATAAGAAGACGATACACACCGTACCACATATGAGGAAATAAAAAAGATAGAATAAGAAGATAATGATCATTTTACCAGAAAAGTTCACCTATAGTGCCTACTACTTTTACAAGATAAGATAAAGGATAACGATGATGACAGAGTGGAGAAAGGAAAACGAGTTCTAAGAACAATATTCAGACTAGAGACAAGAAGGTCTGGTCTAGTCTATACGCTTCGCTTGAGCGTATTTCACCTCTGTCTAAGAACAAATAAAAAAGTAGAGGGAAAAAATTGTGAGAAATGTCGGATTGGAATGAAGAAAGGCACAAGGAATAGCCCTGGGAGTAAAAACTCGGCTGTCTTGCTAAACGATGTTAAAGTAAAGTCAATCATCGATCCAGAAAATGTACGTGGTGGGTGATGATGACGGTGGTTTATCCTTACTGCCAATGTCCTATTATTGGTTCTGTCTGATGATGATGATGATCATCATCATTATTGTGCTGGACTATACATAGGACAACGAATGTAGGTACAAGGAAAACAAATGGTTCTTGGGTCTTAAGTAGTAGTAGTTAGTGTCAGTTAGTATGGTACTCATGTCATAACTCGATGTAATGAAGAAAATTAGAAAGAAAGAACTCCAAAGTCCAACATTGGTGGTGGTGGATTCAGATTCAAGTGATCCGATCCACTTGATGACTTAACTGCACGTACTGTGAAATTTTTTCCTTTCTTTGGAAATTTTATGTTTCGAAATTCCAATATTGCAAGTTCATTTTTACTTTGGAACGGTTTTAGTGGGCGTACAATAAACACGTACCTGATTTGGGTAATTTATTTACCGAAAACTTGACTTGTCGAGCCCTTCGGGCTTTTAAAAATCAAAATTGACCCTTTGGTTTAAGTCCGGATTGGGATAAATCGTCATCCAAATGAGGCACGTGCTTTTTGGATTAATCTTTAAAGGATAAATGACTTTATACTGGGTTTAACTGGTTATAATAAGAAAAAATAATGTTTTGTGACAGTTGTCATAGTGGGAATATAAACCACTGTGACTGTGATTTGAGCATACAGATAGGAACTAAGAGGAATGCATTTAAAGAGTTCTGTCACATGGAAGTGTTAGTGTCACTTCCAAGTTGTTGTAAGCTTGTCAGTTGTCAAAATTAATTTTCTGCCTCTCCTACTTGAAATCTTGAAAATACTCTGATGATTCCACTCCCGGGACCCGTAATAATCTTATTAGAGAGAAAGTGAGCGAACGTTTCCTTCCTTCTACTACAATGATATGAGATAGTGTAACGTTTATTGAAAGAGAAAGAAGTGACACTCACTATTTCCCTTACCTATAGAGACACTTATTTGAAACTAAAAAAGTCTGAATTGACTGAAATAAGGATTTTAAGAAATAGACCTTTAAATAATTTGATTATTTATGCAAATCCGTTTTACGATACAAATCTCTGTCCTCATGTAAAGAGGAAAGAACAGAAAGATTTTAATCCCAAAACAAAACAAGGAGAAACTACAGTAAACTATAATTTTTTTCTAGACTGGACAGAGTCTATTAAGCCACGCATATACTTTTTTCTTCTATCAAAAGGGAAAGTAAAGTTGGGAAATTGGATTTAAAAATAGGAAAAGCTGTATCCATATAATCTGGGTGAAATCACGTAGTTGCTGAGTTAATTCACGCTTTGTTAGCAAGGCTGTTTTTGCCCTAGTATAATAAAGGAAGTTCGTGACCTGTTGGTCCGAAAGGGTAACGAGCAACCAAACACAAGTCAATCAAGTCAGCACGTGTACGTTGACCAGCATATTTGCTTCTTCCTCCTTCCTAACTTCCTTCTTCTGCAAACAACTTGACTTCTGGAGAAATCTACGACTAGCTATGTATAGAATGTACTTTATCTACTCACTAGTAAATTATACAATGGTACATTGAGCAAGTGAAAGATCCCAGAGAAACCTAGAAAAGAAGCCAGGTTTGCGTTTCCAAAAAAATCTTTCTAAACTTTCCTTGTGTTAAGGCACACATAGAAAAGGCTTGAACTCGCGAGTAAGTAAAGCTCAAGGATTTATTTCAACATTTACGCATATTTTCATCCTCCTCTACTTACAAAACCCGAGTTTTCTGACTTACGATGAGTTCCCTAGTCAATTTTGACTAGGGAACATGAATTCAATTCATCCTGTGGATTTTTTTGTCAAATGACAAGTATCAAAGTATGATAAGATGACAAATTATGAAATTTTTTGCTGTGAAATTTATAAAAAAGTGTCTTGCACATTTGAGAAATAAATGGAGCTATATATCTACACACTCATTTTTCAAAAAATAAGTTGAGATAAGTTCAAAAATACTCTCAATCGTTAAACTGAATTACTGAATAAAAAATCCAAATCAATAAGGAAAAATGAAAAAGTAAAGTAGTAGGTTTAAAAATAGAAAGCCCATTTCCATCGATTCCACTTATGCATGAATTTTTCATTATCGATTTGGATATTAAGGTTGTTCTAGAGTAAAGCCAAAAAGTACACTGACTGAGGCTAAGATTGGAAATTGGAATACTAGGTGACACACTGAGGTCTCATTTTTATATTGTATCGTGTATTGTCAAAATAAGTAGAGGGAGGAATTGACCTTTGACCAGACAGCCGTATCACTTGAGATGGTTTCTTCCATCTTCAGCCTGTCTACTCCAATCCAAATGTGACTAGAGAGAGAGCAACTTGTGCAAGGTAATAATGGGGAAGAAAGGTCTTCACTTTCACTCAAAGTCAAATCTCTCGTCTCTTTCTTTTGTTTACCTCTTTTTGGTAGCCCTGCTTTCACTACTTACTACTTACATAAGAGTACAAGACTTAAGATCAGTTGGGCCACATTGTTCAGTATTATAGTATAGTACGTGTAGTTTAGTTTTAGTAGTACTCGTGATTTCTGAAAATGGTCCCAACATGTTCTTCCACACTTCCCTTTTGCCACTTTCATCCTCATCCTTGCTCACTTCTTGTACTTTTAAAGCTAAACAGTTCCAGGTTATAAAATTTACAATTTACAATGCAATGTTCATGTTGTACATTGGGTACACAAAAAGTCAGAGATTCGTACTGATTCTTAATAAAAAAAATTAAGTCCAACTTTCTCCGATTTTACTTTCCTCTATTGTTTCAATACTTTTGAACTGTATTGAATTTTTTTAATACTTTCCTTTGGGCTTTTTATACAAATTTGCAAAGTATTTTACGAAAATACTAAGCATTATGCTCTGTGTAGTGTTTTCCCATTCTTTTGTTTAACTTTACCTTTAGATTTAGTTTATTTCATGTAGTTTGACAAAAGTGCATTATAATAGTTAAAATAGTATCATCCATTAGGAAAATTAAAATCATTGATGTACAACTAAAACAAAAGCGTCTTATTCGTAAAATGAAAATATCTTTGAATATTTATGTCGCTTTTTTAAGCCGAGTCCCTTGATTCTAAAACAATGCTGAAAAAGAAAACTAATCCTATTAATTGAATTCTCTGCTGATAAACTAAAATAAAACTTGGGTAAATAGATAAATTTACACCTTATCGTTTTATGCAGCGACGCAGCGTAGAAATATTTATATTTCTGAAAGAAATGAAAAGTAGTCGGCGTAGTAAGCATTAATTTCTGTCGGTGTGTGTTTATTTCGGAAGGAAGTACAGACTATGAATGTATTTATATCGGCCTCAGAGCACTATGATGCATTTCGTTGTCACTAAAAATAGTGGTGACTTGCTGCTTCATTCCTTTTGAAGGCTGAGAAGAGATGAATTGAATCAGAGGACAAAAGAACAAGACGAACAAAAGACCTTTAGTCCATTTCTCTGAACTTACATAGGATCTCCAAACGCTTAATTTATTCTGTCAAATTCCGTTCAACTCGTAGATTCTAGATTTTAAATTTTACATCTGAAATTTTCTGGGTGCATGAAGTATGTTTAATTCTAATTTGAGCTAGCTTAATATTCCAAAAAATGAACTATGGAAATTTAAATGCAATTAATATCAAAATTTGGACTGCAAAAAATTTCGAAACTTGTGTTTCAAATAGAGTGTAGAGTATGTATGAACAACTTTCGAATATTTTTAACACACTAGTTAATACACGGTATTAAGTTTCTAATTAAATTCAATTAAATCATCAGCAAAGTATCACTTTTTTATTCCAAGAAATAATACTTTATCATTCTAGCAATTAATACTGCTTTATTTCTGTGTACTTTCTCCTAAAAACATTTTTCAAGAGCCGTGTCCTTCAAATGTCCAAGAAAGCAAATAGATAGAATAGGTAGCAAATGTTTGATTTCTCGGAAGAGAAAACTCCCGACTAAAAACAAACAAACGATTTACGGCCACTAGAGACAAACTAAATGACATTTCATACCTGGGAAGGCAGAGAGAGCGGAGACAACTTCAAACAAATGGTTTCAAAGGATTTTCAGGGTTGTTCAGAATAAAAAGTAAACAAAGAAAATAAACAAATAAATAATGTTTACTCTTATCAATAAATACAAAACTGAGAAAATAAGGACAGAATCGCAGTGCAAAAGTTTGCGGTTGAGTTGAATGCAATGAATGAATCCAAACCTTCTTTGGTAAATAAGGAAAATTGCAAATGCAGTAAGTAAAGAAAATCCGCAGATGTTTCGAAAACGTGTAGGTAGCAGGAACAGCACAGCCTATATTTCTTCTTTAAATAGCCACTGTAGATGAAATACAATTTATATAATTTTCAGTTAGGATTATTTGTTAAGCTTTAAATAAAATATAACTATAAAAGGTTTTTATTTTAAAAACAAATTGTCTATTTTAAAGTTTCTAATGTTTGTAGTTGCATACAGCTCTGCACTTTACAAACGGTAGATTATGAATAATTGCAAATTGGGCGAACCTTTTACTGTTATTTAACGTCATATTTGAAATTTAAGATTGTAGGCATTTATAATTATAAATATAATTATTTACAATTACTTAAGTAATTGTAATCCACAGGGTCCTATTATTTCCTGTGCATGTTTATTTCGTATAATCTCTACGGGCTAAGTCTTCTTTTTTGCTTTAGATTTCTTGTAAACTACCGAAAAAAATTTTAAAAAACTTGACAATAGTTGCCGGATGACATGCAATTACATAAAAATCTTCTTGTAAAACTTCAAAACAAAGTAAAAGCCAAAACAAGAAAGAACTATCGGAAGCCAGGTGTACTTACTTTAAGTGCAATATAGATGTGCGTCGTAAGACGATAACGAAATATTATGATGATCATGTTTTTGTATCTTTTTGACAAAATTTCGATTTTCTTCTTTACTTTGTATTTGATAAAAGGTTTATTTATTGCAATGCTTATTTTTGATTCTGTTTTCGATCTTTACATAAAAGCGTGTATTCCTCTCCAGATCGGGTATTAGGCACGCACCCATGAGGACAAGAAGACTCGTTTCCGGAACTGAAGTCAAATATATGAAACCAACTTTTAACATATCTCTATGATGATAAGACAGCTCTTATCATCAAACTGATATGTTAAAAGTTCACAGTATACAAACTAAAAGTTCTGTATATTGAGTATATGGTTGGAAATTATATTTTTGTCACAAGGATTTATCCAAAAAGCAAAAAGCACGTGCCCCATTTAGTTAGGTGATGTTTTAAACTCCATTTCTTTTAAGACGCTTGGCAGCAATGGGTACAACATCTGAGACACTTAATACGATGCTGGTCGAGCCCTTCGGGTGCGTCGCGTAAGTGAAGGTGCACGTGCACCCTTCGGTCTAAGCCCATTTGGCTGCCAAAACCACTCTACATATCCTAAAACGCCCATGAAAATTTAAAGGTTAGCCCCATTGCTTCCTTGACGTCCAGCAAAATAGTGTCACTTTAATATATTTTTACTTCGACTTATGAACGGTACTTGTATAAGAGAAAGCTCATGTCTACATAGAAATTTAGCATGTAAACAGTGGTTGTTCTTCTTTCCAGAAATATATACTGATTAAAGTAACTAAAGGTATTTGCAATATTTGCATGATGTAGAGTATTCCAGTCCTTAGAGATTTACCAACAAAACTCTTAACTTGTACTTGATACACTATAATCTACAATGATGTAATGTATAGAAATATATATATATTATTATGAAAAGTTTCGTTTTGCTCACGAAGAAAAGAACTTTCTTTCCCATAGGGAAATTCAAATAGGACATGACGAGCAAAAGTTGTGCAAGTAAACCTTCAAAAACAAAAAAAAATCTCTCTTTCAAGGACTTTTTAAAACTGTGGAGATAACGATGACGATTTATTTTCGACGACGAATTTGTATAAGTTCAGGGTTCGATGGGGAAAGAAGACCGAAAAACAACAAAAAAGTTTCGTAATCTGAAGATGAGAAGAGTCATATAGTCATGTGCACGCTTTTTGCCTTGAAATTAATTTTTGTGAAATTAAAATTTAACAATTTTTATGTAGTAAGGATTTTTATTTATTTTGAGGACTTCCATTCGATTAGGAGGACATTCTTGAATAACTTTTTGTTTAAACAACAAACCGCAAAACTATATATGCTAATTTGAAATTGCATAATAAATTATCCCAAATTGTTCTATCTAGTTTTTAACATGCCGACAAAATACTGGGCAGTTTACATTATAGTTTTGCCACAAGTTACAGGTTACCTTTAAATTCATGAAAATATTCATAATTTTTCTTTTATTTCTACCTGTTAAGCTTAACTGCTGTAAAAAAACTTCACAAGTTCTTATATAGGAGATGCAACAATTTGCAAGAAGTAAAAAACAGGATTGAAATGAAGAGTTAAGAGTGCGTAGAAAATCGGGAGGACACAAAAGAAAATAGAAAGTTCCGCAAATCATTCAGCAGCGACCATTTAGCTAGCAGTGTGGTCTATTGTAAATTCATGATTTCTTGAATACATAACTCTAGTCATGTCATGATGAATCTGTGTTCTCTGGGATATTTAAATTGATAATTTGATCCAACTTCAAGACGTGACCACTAAAGTTCATGAGAATATCCAAGTATACAATGAAATCAGACTCAAAACATCCATTTCTCCTTTCATGAATTCACTCTCGGACTTATCTTGTTCATGCCAAGTTCACAGAAATTGTTCAAGGACGAAACTTTCAATAAGAATAGTTATTTAAGAATATGCCAAAGATTAGATTGCGAAAACAATTCTAAAAACTTTATACCTTAATACTACATAAAGGGAAATCTAAAACGAAACAATGAGGATTTGTCCCCTCTCTTTTTGTGGCTAGAAATACAAGGGTATTGATGAATGTCCTTTACGCATAATATAACATAAATATAAAATTTTTTACGAAAAATGTAACACTAGCATTTAGAAATAAACTTTTGACATCAGTTAGTCCCTACATGAATTAATATTTAAAATTCAAGAACAGACACTTTTACTCTAAATTTAAAAGTTAAGCGACGTCTTCATAAAATTTTGTAAATCTTGGACCTCAAAAATTAAAAAGCTAAAAATGAAATACGTAGATTGATTATTTTAGAAATATCTAAAACCTGCCTCCATTCTCATTATTTATGAATAGATGATTTATTGAGTAATGATGACAACGCTGATAAGTGATTTTTGATGACCTTGCACTAACTGTGAACTACATACCGTAGTAAATGAAATTCGCTTCGAATGTCACTATCACTCTCTGTGTGTTTATAGTTTGAACAAGAACAACAAAGATATCTATCTACCAAGAATATCGAGAGACTGACTGACTGTGACTCTCATACTGAATGAATGTCAAACATGACAAAATTCCCTTTCAATTTTTGAAACAAAACATAATCACCCTTAGACCACAATATAAAATACCATTTGATTATTTTGTGTCTGGCTGGATTCCTAGTATCAAGTCATAGACTGTGCAATACAATAGGTATTGTTGTGTTCATTTATTCAATGGCTTTTAGTTTAGCTTTGCATTTTCATTTCCATTAGATTATAGAAGACAATCAAGAAAATAATAATGTTAATGTTAAAGTTAGTGTGACAACGAGCATAACGACTGTTTGTGTGACGATCATACAATGTAATGAGGGCATGAGAGATTCACACAAAAAGTGGGGAAACATATTCCTTATTGATGGCTAATCATGATTATTTCACTGTCGAACTTATATACAAATATAATTTTCAACTTGCACTTCTCTTCACAATGAAACCACTAATAAAATAATTATTCACTTTTATCTCAAATTCCTCAATTAATGAGTAAATGTGAAAAGATAATATATTTATGAAAGAAAAAGTAATGACAGGATAGTATGTTATACAATAATATACTGTCTACTTCGGAAACCACAACAAGTATCGTCATTGGCAATATTATGATATGCAATTTATATCATTAAGCCGTATCCGATTTAAAAGTGACAGTGACATATTTCATTATTACAGATTATCAAATTGCTTACTAAAATGACTGTGATTATTTTGGAAAGCATGTGTCACTCGATAGCATACTTTGGCCTTTAATTAAAGTTGTAAGTTGCAAAAAAGTTTTTGTATATACCAAGGGCATGGTTTTGGTGGAATAATAATAGAACATTTTAGCAGCAAGCTAAATTCAACCTTTTTACAATTCGTTTTCAATTTCTTAATTTCTCCATATTTAAGTATATGAAAAATATGAAATAATTGTCACATAAAAAGAAAAACTTGGATAAATCATTCCACGTGTTTGGTCATATCAACGGTTGATGATTTCACGGCAATAGGATGGTAACAAATTCGATCGTCAAAGGAAAATAAAACCTTCATCGCAATATCTTACCTGCAAAACAAAGAAAAATAAAAAAATATTAATATTTTATATTTATTTATCAAGGTTAAAAATATGCCTTAAGTTTTAAAGATGGTTGCTTGCTAATTACAGCTGATTAATTGACTTTTAGAACGCGTAAATTCTTTCAAATATGATGCAAATATTTGTAGCGTTTTCTCAAGTTCATTTTGAAAGCAATAATATAACACAAACTCATTCATATAAGTTTTAATCTCTTTATGAATTTACGATAAAAACCTTTTTGAGATCGGAATAGGAGTAAATTATAAAATGTGATAATATAATTATACTTGGTAATGGTAAGGTAAGTAAGTTTAGATTAATAAACTGGGCTAAGGATTCTCATAGAAAGCGAGGCTTTGTCTTTGTACAGTATGTACCATGTACTAACTATTAAAATGGTTCCTTATCGATGGTTTTGCTCAGATAAAGATTTGGTTTGTTCTTGTTGAAATACGAATAACTCGCTTTGTATTATATTGATGTGGACGTGATTATGTTATATTGTATGATGTGAGTGAGTTAGGTAAGTGCGAAAGTAGTACGTACATTAACATTGCACATTAAATAAAATTGTAAACTATTGGACACAAAGTGAATGAGTACTTGAGGACAAGAGGAGCGTGAAAATTCTCACAAGAATGAATCCATACTCAATCTCAATTCTTAAATGTTAATGCACAATTGAATACAATCTATAGTATTCAAGCTTGTTCTGGTTTTAACTAACTCCAAATGAGTTTTTTTTTCAATTTAACTACAATTAGTTAATACGTGTAAGAAAGAAAAATTGTAGGTGTTATGATATGGATAGGAATTAAATAGGTAAATAATTATTTTATGTCTTGTTAATGTGAGAACAAAAGATGTGGAAGAACAACTAGAGAATTATTTTGGACAAGTTTATTTACAATCACATTAAAGCAACGTGTTTAAATTTATTTTAATAGGTCGTTTTGCTTCGCGTAGGATCTTTGTCAAGTTAGGCAGGTGGATGCAGAGGTTTTATTTGCATTTTATTTTTCAGCAGTTCATTGAGTTTCCAGGTCTTTCCGCGATTCGATTATTGCTTTTGGGGTTAATTTAGCTTTTGGAATGGTTCTATATGTACATTTAGCAATGAAAATTACATTAAAAATTTAAAATTGATCCAATTGTTTAATTTTTTAAATTTTTAAGTAAAAACTGAAATTTATAAAGCATTGGTGTGACAATTTAATGGTATAGTTTTATTGTATGCATCTCATCGTTTTACGGCGAGTCTTAAGGTATTTGCAAACCTTATAAAAATTTTTCAAAAAGGATTTTTTAGAAAATTCGATTACATTATTTACACTGTTCACTAATCGGTATTCATTGAGAGAAACCTTTTCCAACTAAAACTAGGATAAATACCAAAACAGTTAAAATATATGAAGATACCTTACTTTTGAATCTAGAATCCTGCGAACGATAATTTATTGGCTTCCATAAATTTATTAAGAGGGTTTATGAAATGATATAAACAAAACATAAGAAGTAAAGAATCACAATGGTTTTTTTTTCAATACGGTGTTAATAATTTACACTCTTATTCATTCATTATATGAATAGAAAAAAAGCATTAAAAATATGAATACAAGATTCCGCATCACTATTGTGAGTGCATTTCGATTGAATTTACTAATTATCTTATGTTAAATCTTTTTTTACATTTAACATGCATTTAAGGCGGTAATGGTAATTCATGTAGTATTTAATGGTTGGCAGTGAGTTGGCTTAGCTATCTAAACGACGTATCAGGTATCAACGTACTATAATGGTTGTAAACTTAAGATTAATAGTTCCTATAATAATAATTGAGGATTAATTTATAGTTTAGCAGCTTTCTATTTAGTTGGATGTGAGACAGATCTGCCTTCTCAAATCAAATCACTCTTTAGACTGATTGTAATACATTCTAATGACACAGCATTTGATGTATCTTTTTATATCCTACAATTACAATTAGCACTTTAGGTTAAAATGCTCTCACTTGACTACACACGCAAAGAAATCATTCACAATGTATAATAATATTCAGCCTATTATCATATCTTGTACAGCTATAGAATAATATACACATTTTTACAACTATAAACTGGAAATCTTGTAAGAAGCATTTCCTTTTAGAAAAAATTACATGTATCAAAGAAGTTGAAAAAAATGCTCAACGTCCGACGGAACTTCAATTGTAATAATTATTATGCGTACGTAGAGTAAATTGTTTATGATTTAATTACCTATTTATTCGCATTCTAAATTAGTACTCTTTAATTTAATTACTTTAAGCGAATTCATAAGCCACAATGATTTTTACTCCTTGTATGAATGACTAACTTCCAGTAAATTGTAAAACAACAAATTTGGTATTTCTAAACTTGAAACACCTTAAAAGTGAAGATACGCCAGTGTTTAAGGTTTTTTTTAATCTAAATTCTCATTAAAATAAGAAGAAAGAGACAGAGACAAGAAAAAATCAAAGATGGTTACATTATCTAACAATAGATACTGTCTGTATCAAATTGCCACAGAAATTGAATTCGAATTATGTATGGGATGAGTAGCTTGGATAATTTAGAAATGTACGTTGCGTTCCTTTGGTAGAACAGGGAAACAAAAAGGTACACCCTGCTCTTCACGCATCTTTTAAAGCCTAGCCTGACACCTGAAAGAGAAGAGGCTGTAAAATCAGAGTGAATGAAAAAGAGCAAACCTAATGAACAATTTAAAGGTGAGATGAAAACTGATTGTGAGATGTAACGTTTTAATGTCTCAATGTCTAGATCACCTTCGCTTTTAATAAACTTCAAGAAACCAACCAGAATAAAAAGTCATTTTTATACGTTTCTAAATAAAATAATAGTTTTTTTTAGTAAATTTTCAAAAAAACTTTATTCAAGCTTCAAAAGGTGCATAATAGACAAGATTAAACCTCTAAAAGATAAGTAGAAATTAATGAAAGGTAATTTTGATTTCAGTTCATTTGTTTCAAATATTTTATAAAAAAATAAACACATAAACTGACTGTTGAAATTCTTTCATATGTTTTCTAAAAATTCATTCATTATGAATATTTCCAAAGTTCTATTTGAAGAAGAACACATTTAAAAAAGATGTGTAGGCTAAGATACAAATTGTGCATGTATTTTTAAATAGGATCAGATAATGTGGCATGCTACCTCAGAAGCTGTAGAATCTAAAAATTTCTTAAGATGAAGGTGAAGAGGTATCCTTAGTCCCATAAAGAAGAAAATAAGGTGCGATCGTTATTGATGAGGATAGGGAGATGGAAAAAATCTAAGAAATCTGTTGGTGTCGTTATAAAATGAAATATTATCCAGTTTCTCATTTTGAATGTCAGTATCAGTCGTAAATCAACATTGGGTCGGGACCTGATTCTGTATAAAAATATTTTAGGGTGGACTTGCTGTTATGATTATATGGATATTGGCTTTCACTTTTGATTTACACATTCGATTTCTATGCAAAAATGTATTTCAAGAAGATAAAGCTTGTGATATTTCTCCAACGTGATTTCAAGTGACATACTGCTATGACGGAAATACGGGAAGGCAAGCGTAAAAAATATTCAGTGTGTTTCCATTCCATGGACCGGATTGTTTTCTATATAGCATTAAGCATACCCACACACAACCTAGATCACAAGGTTGTTTTTGAGTACATTAAATTTATTCAGTGCTTTTTTGGTACACATCTCAAGGTAAAGTAATGGGATCACGTGGAAGGCAGGTGTGACTTGAAAAAATATGAATCTCTTTTGAAAGTTTGAAATTCGACGAAAAGAATAAAGGGAAAATGTGGAGCTTCTTTTGTCTTTGGCTAACTCAGCAGATCTCGAATGAATGAAAAGTGGCAGATTCTAGGTTAATCACAACCACAAGTATAAGGTTATATAGTTGGATCCATCCAAAAAGCATGTGTCTCATTTGGGTGCAGATTTACCTAAAAATACAATGCTCTGAGGGTAAATTAAGACGCTTTGTGCTTTGGGACGCTTGGCATGACGCTGGTCGACCCCATCGAACTCATCGATCAATATGTAACTTTCACCAATTTGGTTGCCAAAGTGACCCTTGGCGTTTTAATACTCTCCCGTTGAAGCTCATGCTAGTGCTTGCAGGTAAATTAAATACCCGAATAAATGGGTCACACGCTTTTTGGACGTCCCGTATGTGGTCAAAATATTTGAGTGAAGGATGTGAAAGAGGCAATGCTTAGACGTGGAGTTTGCGAATGTATGTTATAATAATAAAAAAAAGTATTAAGGGACTTGAAAGAAAATAGTTTGAAGAGAAGGTATCTATGTTGGATGGAAGGTTGTTGTATAACCTCTTATCTATTCTCACGATGATCCGGGAATTATTCGGATCTAAGCAATTCACAAGTGGTTGGTGCCTCGTACAAGTCCGAAGTGGTTGCTTTCGTGGTTTCCTTTGCTTCTCTTTTCTAACTTGCTAAACTTGCATTAAACTCGACTTGTGGAGTCTCTTTTGAAATTTGATCATAGCAGAGGGTGCATTATAGTATAAGAGTAGTGTAAGAAAGCTAGGTTTTCAACCATTCCGAAGAATTGTGCCGAGTTCAGCGAAATATTATTATTTATGGGCTGCCACTTCAAACTTTACTCTTTCACTCATTCCCTTGTGGTCTGGCCTTACTCTACCCACTGGAGAATGATTTACTCGTTGCATAAAATTCTCAGGAAATTTTATGACGGAACAGTAAAATAATTTGTTTTTCTGAAGTAACTGGCCAGAAACTGAAAACAAATTTTTGAGCTTTGACAGTGGGTAACAAACACTAAGCAATTTAATTAAATACAAATTTAATGCACTATTTTCAATACAGATTTTAATTGAAAAACTTGTGACGTTTGGTGGACGAATATAACGTGCCGTTTGTGCCTACGATATGCATGCTTTTTAACTAATTATGCCATCATTTTCTAAACTAATTACGAGAGCAAAGTCTAAAATTACTAAATTAAGACCTGGAAATTAATAATTCGAGAACTCTGTACTTTCCTAGTCACATTCTCTTTGTAATAGTTCAAAGTACTTTCACGGCTGAATGGCTTAAATGATTTTCGGAGAAATCCTTATGTTTCCATCATCAACATATGTCTTTGCTTGCTCTTTGTCCCATAATTATCCACCCTTTCTACTTCCTTTCAAAAGCACAGTCGAGTCAAATTATAAATTATTTAGTGATAATGACTTGGTAACTGGAAAATCTGTGGAGAGCAAATAGTGTTGTGCATCAATGAATAGAAAACAATTCCTTAGAATTCGCACATGACATCTCTTGTAAATTGTGTCTGCTCTAGATTTTCAAACAAAGTCCATCAATTAATTAATCTACGGTTGACTTTTTTGGTCAGATTTATGCTTGAAATTTCCAGAAGAAAACAACATATTGTTGAGAAGTAAAACGGAAATTGTTTCAGGCATTCATAGTGAAAGTTGTACATAAACCGTTTGATGTATTCTGACTGCTGAGTCGGAGTTTTCATTATCATACAATAAATATTCATAATATTATCAAATGGCTGCCAGCGCATTATTTCTATTTTATGCATGGTATTTTTGATGATGTTTTTGTAACATGCAAATCGTGACACTACTTTGAATTTTATGATCCAAAAATAGTTGTTTTTCAAATTAAGACGCTTCTAATACCGTTGACGTTGAGCATCTTTCGGTAGCACTTGAGATTAGTTTCCAAAAATACAATAATGTAACAACTGTCAGCTTTTCTTATATGACTATTCCCTTTTTGTAAAGTTCCTTACATTACGTAGTATTTTACTAATGCTAAAAGAAGTTAATAATATTATTTCCTGGATATTTTCCGTTACGAATTAATGGTGATTCAATTTTCACTCAACCCTTTAACAATCTCTGGGCGGAATTTGCATTAGCACAGAATTATAAATGAACCGGATGTGGTGAGACCATGAATGGTTCACATCTTAGCATAATACTATGTGCTCACACACACGCAAAAAATTAGTGAATAATAAAACATCCCAAGAGGAATCTTCCTTATAAAACCCTAATTAGTCGACAGCGATCGTGGGAAACTCCTAAAGCATTTAAAGAGGCGTAAGAGTAAGGACCAATAAAACAAAAAATCAATAGTAATATAATATTGAGATATCTTTTTTAAAAATCTGTAGCATAAATAAATGATAATACTTGTAAGTCTGCCTAACGCATTCTACTTTAATAGGTATAAGCTGTATTGTAGTAAATTATTGTTAAACACATTATGAGCGTGTGTCTGTCTTAGTTTCAATAAAATATTACAAGCATTAACTACTTCCGCAAAATTTGATGTCCATGGTGCATACAATAGGAAACCATTGAATGAAATGAGCCCAAGCAAACTAACACAATAAAGTAAAAACACACACTGATCTAATCCTCCCTTATACAAACCTTTAAACCAAAATTCATACTCTTTGCTTCCCATGAATAGGAAAAAATCTACTTTTTGAACACAGACAATTGTGCCAAAGTAGGAAATACTTTTTTGAGATTTAGGAAGAGTTATACGTTTCATTTTTTAAGTTTTACTGCATAAAGAATGGATCCAATGGGAGTAGGTGTTTGAATTGAGGATGAAATTTATATTTTGAAATAGTTCCATTCGGAAACCACATTCTATTTCCACAACTTTTGCCAATTTCCTATCTTTTTGTGGTTTCTTTCGTTTCTTCGTGATCCGATTGAATGAAAAAAACCACAGTGTCGCGCACTACTTCTGATTTCTCAGTGAAGAAAAAAACAGATAAAACCATATTTTTTTCGCAAATCATTTGTGAGTGCAGCGTAGCTATTTTTGAAAGCTTTAGCAATAAATGAATGAAGTAGGCTTGGCTTGTAGTCTCTTTGTTAAAAATGCTAAATCTCTATTCAACCGGCAAGACTGAAAACCGCACTTGAGTTTTACTTTGTACTCAAATCTTACAAATCTCAATTTGACGTCCGTTGCGTGACTTCAAGTCGACACGTTTATAAAAATTTGCTAAAAAGCCATGGTTGACGAGAAACATTTAATGTAAAGTTTAATCAATTTGTTAGCTTTACGTACCTAAATTACCTTGAAAGACATGAAGCTTACAGGTTTTCGTGCTCTACATTTACAATGGTTTATTCGCCACAAATCACAAATAACATATTTAAAACAAAAATAACTTATTGGAAGTAGATTCCCTTTAAAAATACCATGAAAATAATGCAATGTGATATTATTTACTGAAATACTCATATGAATTAAATTTTTGTTTACTTTTACATATTTAAATTTTAGTAGATACATTTTTTTGATTTTACAACGATACAAGAGAGCAAAAGGTTAACAGTTACGAAATTGTGAGATTAGATCAGAGAAAAATTCAAATAAACGTTGAAAATGTATAAGAATGATACAATTGTGAAAATGAATGAGCAATATAGAAAAGAATTTGCATAGAAATACAATTATGTATTTTTAGGCAACGAAAGATTTGAATTTGAATTAGCAACGTGTTGTTAACTTTGCCTTAAGCGTTTCTGGAATTTCTGTATTTTCTTCTAAGCCTTTCGTATTTATATCCCATGATGCAACACACTATTGAAAGCTAATGGATAGATACTTCAAAATATGTACATTTATATTTTTTTAAAGTAAAATTTAAAATGACAAAGCATGATACAGCGATTTATGCGTACCAACTTTAATGGGATAAATAATGATTTGAAAGGTCGTCAAAAATGGATATCATCGTCATCACATCACATCATTTCAAAATAAGAATGAAAGCTAAAGTTATCATCACACCATGTCAAGTGTATAAATTATGGGAATCGTACCATTACTTAAAAGGTGCATATATGGCTATAAGCAGTTTACATTGCTTGGCTTGATACATTTTGCAATAGTTGCAAATTTTGTCATCTAATCCGTAAACAGCTATATTCGTACTTTAATATACCTCTAGAACTATACCGTTCACTTATCTGTAGACTGTATACTGTATAAAAACGAGAATGCGAATAAAAAATTGATCTGAACGACTTGAATATGAATTATAAAGTATAAGAAAATGAAAGTTTTCTATTTTGAATAGCTTCACTGTCTACTTCCATCTTAAGTAGAGACAAGAAGGACCATAACGGCCTAACATTTACTTTTATATATTGGTAACTTATCTGTTGGGGGTCACAGGGGATTCATATTTCTGGGGTTGGAGGAATCACGTACACATAGCCTCGTCGTAACTGTAACCGCATGCATCTTTTGCATTTTTTTCGTCTTTTACGCTTTCAGATTGTTCACGTTATTCTACCTACCTACAGCATACCTTTCCCAATTTCAATTTTTCTTGCAACAACAACCACGTTGGGTGGTGGTGGTGCTATTTTATTTTGCATTATTATATGGTTTGGTAGTAAACAATGGAAGTATCTATACACACTCAGACATACAAGGAGGAGGAATGTGTACAAGTAAACTAGAATAACATAATAACATTAATAACAGTGTGTGTTAATATATGGATAGACGGAGATAGTTATATGGGGCAACAATGAATTGATATGGTTTTGACTTTCAAACGAATGTAAGTTACATTGTTGGCAAATCAAACCAAGTTATACCTAAAATACAAATAATACAAGAAAAATTCACCTAGCCTTAAAGTTACCTTTACTTTTCGCTATCGTTTTTTTTACTTTGAGCAATAACCATTTAAATGTACTTTGAAGGCCAGTTTTTAACTTTTTAATAGGGTTGATGTTTTTAAATTTTATTATTTTAAGATGAGACGAATAAAATAATAATTTAAGGAAAATACTAAATATTTGGTATTCTCTTTTGTCATCGTATAAGTAAAGTCAAAGCAACAGTTATGAATAAGGTAAATATCATATGATAACAAGTAACATTTTGCTATTGCATTGCAACATGAATACATTATTGCTGAAGCTTTAGTTTCTTCCCACGCTATATAGCTAAAATGAATTTCAATTAGATGATTGCACATCGAGACTTTGAGACCTTATAGAGACCATAAGACCGAATGCCAGTGGAGTGGGAATGCAATATGCAAATGAATGTTACAAAAGTGGGTAGGAGCCTTGTTTATTCTCTTCAGGCTCAAGTTGTGTACAAAGGCTCGAATTCTCTTTAAAGCCTAGAGATATTAGTTAAATATTTTAAATTTTAATATACTCACTTTCCCAATGCGATTTTTAAATAAGTCAAACTTATCAAAACAAAACTAAAGTTGGATTGAAGAAATTTCATTTAAATTAATGACACCTGGCTTGGCAGACTTTAATAACTTTAGCTATGCATAGTTTATTTATAATATTATAACCTTGAAACAGGTTGTCGACTGGCTTGGCCTGACATGTTTCAAATCAAAAGATAAGCTTTCTTTGTGTTTATAGTACACAATAGCGTGGAGCTTATTTGAACCTTTTTGCAATTGACATTAATTAAAAATCGACTTCTCCATCCTCCAGTAGTTAGTCAACCTTATGTTAATTTAATTAAGTTTCATAAGCAGAGAGTAAGTTAAAAGAGGTTAGTGAAACATAGTAGGTAGAAGTAATTTTTCCAGTCATCACTTTCTTTCTTTGCACACACCTGTGAGTTTATCTTTAAATTAGTTGACTAAACTAGCTCAAAGTCTGGAGCTGCTGATTCTGACACGAATTTAATAATAATGCATAGTGTATGTGGTATGTTTATCTTTCGTGAGTTAACCTTAACCTTTTTTACCTCATGTCGAAATAAGGAATTAACTAGAGCTTTTTTATTTATTCTTTGAATTAAACATTTATTGAAATCTAGAAGAACCAAGACTAAAGGATTCAGCCATCAAGAACGTGCCCCAGCGTCACAAAGCGCTTTAAATTCTCCATAAGCTAACGCTTACTGGGTACACGTGTTTTCTGAACGCCCCCAGGGCTAAATGAGTGTTTTTGACATTTGTACCAGACAGCTTTAATTTGTTTTTAGTGACATGAACCTCTTATATTGATCTTGGCATTGCATTGCTACATATCTACTATAGACATTTTGTAAGTTATGCTTTGTAATAGTTACTAGTTAAGAAATTTAAGTAAAGCTGTCTCAAAGGATTTCAAATTTAATTAGTTTCAAAGAAACACTCATGGATATATGGATAAGAAAGCTTTATGTACATTATTTATGAGAGGACGAAGAATGGATTTCAATAATGAAATACCGCAATACAATTCCTGTTCATACTTACTACACATGAAAAGTTATTTATGGAGAATTCAATCAAGACAAATTGGAAGAAAATTCCTTAGGGAGCTCACTTCTCCATTAATTTCCAGTTGGTACAAAATTGATCATACGGGTCCCTATGGGTTCTTATTTATCTTTGTTATGTAATATAATACACAAGTATATATCTATTTACTGTTCTTAAGGGCAATTCCATACACTATAATAATATCAATCGTATGTTGTTACCTCTGATATTATATAGTATCGAATATCGAAGACAAATCGTACTCGTCCTTCATACTTAACGAAGACATGTTCAGGACTTGACAGTCTACCTGAGTTTTTCAAATGGGATTCGGTTTTCCCTAAGGAAAAGCCTTTATCTTTATACGCAATTCGGGGAAGATTAACTTCCACTGGAAAAATAATAAATTTGTAATCTGAAATCTAATGCTTTTTTCCATTTTTCTATTAATTTCCCATTTATACATATATATGATAAACTGCTGACAGTACTATACTAAATTATATTGAAAAGCTACAAAAAAATGTCCAAAACTTTTTATAATACAGAATGCATTATCTTGTGAAGCATGATTAATTTTACGCGTCTAATTTTCATGCATATTGTACGATTCACAATAATATTACAAAACATCTGACTCAAAAATATATGGAAAGTGATTTATTTATGGCCTTCAAATCAAATTATCTTTAAAAATTTACGCAAGATTGAATTTTAACATTTTGCCAGCTTCAGCTTCATAGTTGAAATTTTCATCTTAATTCAATTTCTTTCAAGTTTAAATTGCACGAATGATCATTACTATTTATTTGCTACATTTATACTCAATCAAATGAAATAATGCAAAGCAAAACTCATCATTAAAGAAGATTCATTGAATTCTAAAACAGTGCCAAAACTTCAAATGTAATCGTCTATATCATCAATAGAGAAGAAGTTGCGATTTTTAACTTTGATAAGAAATGGCTGTAAATGCTTTCTTTTGAGATGATGATTACGTTTTCAATTTTAAATGAAATAAAACTAAAGTAGTTAGAAGTTATTATTAGTAGAAGGAGAGAGTGTTCTTTTTCATACTTGGTATTATTCTATTTACAAGCATTTTGTTTTTTAAAAAGAATTATGCCCCAGGGAGGACTTAATCGAATGAACTTCTGGCAAATTATTAAATTCTCTATATTTTTTGCTTCGTTATAAATTGGCCGGAGATTGATTCGCAGAAGTGATTAAATGATTCTGTCTATTCTCCTCCAATGAATTAATCATGACAGTCAGATCAAATACAGATAAAAATAAGTAACTAACTCTATCTAATATTTCCTCCTTCTCAAGCTACAAATTAAAAAGTTCTTCTATACGTTTAATAAACTACTTGTTATTAAATTTATCATAAGACAATTCATTGATCTGCGTATACAAAAAAAATACATCGAATCGGGGAAATATTTCTGATGCTTAGTGTTAAATTTACCGTTACAAGTAAGGTACGTAGATATTTTTGGGTTGTGTAAATTACTTTATTAAAAATAATCATTTCTTTTCAATTGAAACTGTCTCATTTACAATTTACATACGGTTCTTACGAAGAGTAAATAATGCTCATCATTTTTAATACGTATTTTTTAAAAATTCATTTAAAATGCAGAAATGCTTAATTGAGATAAATAAGCAAATAATCGTCTAAGGAAAATATTTTTAGTGTCAATTTCAAATCTAAAAAACCATTTAATATGTTATAACATAGATAAAAAATATATTGTATACCCTGCAGAGACTTTTCCCTCACCAACGTAAAATTCATGTTTTTATGTTGCATGCAAAATGTATTATTTCCATGCAACATAAAAAATCATTGGACAACTATTTGTAGCAATTAATGTACGATATCTTAGAGATGTGATGTAGTGTAGCTGTAGTACATGACACGGAAGTCATTAAATTCAATGGGAAAAGCATGTTAGAAATTACTATTGTTATGATTATGAGTGTGTTGACCATTTCTCCCAACTGATGAGTATTAGCAATAAATGTTACCCGTGTTTCTTACTAATAGGTACTATCTGCTGTTAATAATGGTCACAGTTTATTGTGGTCTGTGACCTCTGCAACAAGCACAACAGATCAACTGTACTATAATATAACTAATAACTCATACAGTTTAATAGTTTCTTATTCAGCTCATGTAATTTCATCGCTTTTAGAAGAATACACCCTCGTTTCCGTACCTGCTTGACATCTAACCTAATAAAAATGCTTTTTATATCGAATTTTTTCGTGAAAGGATGAACTTTATTTATCTATTATGTCCCAGTGAATTGAAGAGATTAAGGAGAATAATGCAGTGAACTATCCATTAAGAATACAAAAAGATGTAGAAATAAGTACGGCCTACACCGCACCGACTTTATCACAAGGCCATAAAGCATCCATCGGGAAAGATAAGTTGACCATGGAGACTCAAAATGGTCTCATGAATAATGGATGACAGACGAAGAGACATCTCCTTGCTGGGTATATTCGGAGATTAATTTGGTCCCTTCGTCTTACAATTTTAGCATATAGCTAGCGTACTACCGTCCGTAAATCATTTTGGCAATACCGAATGCTCAACATATTGAATATTGGACTTTGATCCAGAGACTATTCCAGACTTTCGTATATACAAGTTCCAACCGAGTGATCTTTGTACTCCCACTATCAGAGAAATTTTGATATCCGGTAACGGTGTATCGTACATATTACACACGCTAACATTATCTAATTGTTAGCCTCATTCACCAGGGAATCCCTGTGGTGTATTTGCACTATGGACGTGACGCATTTTCGTCTTATTGCAATTTGTATTCTTACTTTGCTTTGGTTCTGAACTTAATTCAATGATCAGTCATCAGTCTAAGATCTAAGATAAACCATAGTCCGTCCGGTTAGGTCAGGGCTATGTACATTATAATTATAATCATATTACTTTCGTATCAGGCCACAAGGGCAGTCGATTTGAAGATAAGATTTAACCAGATTTAAAATACATGCTTTTTAATATTTAAAAGATTTTGCTTTATTCTTCATAAATTACAATTTAGCCTAAGGTAAGGGTTTATATACAATTTAAGAATTTTTCAACTTATCTAATTTCTTCCAAGGATAAATTCCTAACTAAACACAGGTAGAAAGCTGTTAATAAATATTAGATCAAATTATTGAATTGATTTTAATAATCTTTATAACTGAAGCATTAGTTTTCCCGAATCAGGAACTGACACACCTACTACAATTTACTCCTGAAGTAAAACAAAAGAAATTTATAGCACAATTTATCTCAGCATGAGCATTCATTCTCTTTATAAATAGCCATTCATTTATCATCGCGAATGAAATCTTAATTGGATATTTTAAAAGTTTTACTTTCAACAAATCAAAAAAGACGGTAGTGATAGAAGAGATAATAATAATAATAAATAAAATTAATATGAAAAGTGTCTGTGCAGTTTGAAGGCCGATTAATCGCCACACCCAATGCACACCGCCGCATCATTTCTAATTTGTAGGAGGTAAATAAATATGTACACACGTATTTAAACAAAATGTACGCAGAGGACTGAAAATTCTTTTATAACAATTTTATATATTATCATTTATATTATTGATCCTGTCCTGTTTGTTGCACCTGCAATTGCAAATAATTTTCCCATTACTCTTCATCACACACAATACAAATACTGCAGACAGATAAATTGAGTAAATGGAAAAAAAAGTTGATGAAAAGTGTGAGTAAGGGAATTGGAACGTCCGTCATCTCACGAAATGAATGTCAGTCATAGTCACTATTGAATGATGAATGAGTTTTAGTTTAATATAAAAAAATAAGAATTTAAATACGTTTAAGTCGCTAACTAAACTAAACTAGAGCCTAACCCACTTTTTCCCTTTCTTCCGTCCATCCTTCCTCATTTTTTGAGCCTTTCAACAATAAGACGAGTGTAACGAGGATGGTAATTATTGTAAAGCGTTTATTACTCTATTGTCTGCTGTAAAAAATTACTTGCATGGAATTTTTCCGCATTTTTATTTGTAATTCTTGTACTTCTCATTTCATTCAGGTAAATAATGTTACCAATCAGGATTTTAATAGTGCAGGTGCAAAAACTGTACAGTCCGTAACGCTTTTTATCTAAATATTTAGTATCCTTGTAACTTTGCAGTGAGTATCAACTTTTATAATTTCCAAAATTCTGGTATTTTCAGAAACTTTATTAAAACTATAGAAAAATTCCGGTCCACATACTAAGTAATAATTGACTAGAGCCGGTACTGTACTAAGGTATTTAATAAAAGTACAAGATACCCATTAGATAGTCTTATCCTTATCGCATAAAAATACACTGTACGACTAGTCAAGTATTTTGTAGCCTTGAAGCACAAAGTGTCGTAAAGTGCAAGTGGTGAAAATGAAAAATTCCTTTAGCTAAACTAAATACCACTTTAGTAGTTTAGTGAGTAGTGAGTGAGGCAGTATAGTTAATAGTAGGTTGGTAGGAAGAATGAAGCCCTTGACTTTTGATATGACAAAGGATAGTAGTATAAAAAGAGTGAAATATAAATAATGCAATTAAGTTGGGAAGGAAATCATCTTTTGTTCTAGATACTTAATCCCATCTCTTTGCACTAATTGACAAGAGGACAATTTACCCTCACGCGTCCTACATACACAAAACAGTGAAACCAGGGCCGTATTTAATTATTACCTTGAGTTGTTTGTCGTTCTATAGTTTCACAGTGCTCAGTCACTCTATCACATTTACCCAAATTATTCTCTTCTTTAGAGCAAACACTTTAATATTTAATTGTTCAAGTCAGTCAATGTCATTTCGAATAAAATTCTTACTTTATGTAAATTAAAATACTCGAATTTCCTTCGCCTCTACGTAGTAGTAATAAACCTAAGCAAATTAAATCATTTAATTGAGTTGATATATAAAACCATCCCCTCCATTAAAATTTCATTGTAGATCATTTCAAAAGCCATAGAACACTTGGATGAAGAAATTTGATACTTTTGTCATAATTTCAGCAAAATGTTTTAGCAGGTGGACTTGGACTTTCTTACTATAACAAAATGAGAATGAGATATAATAAATCAAAAATTGAGGATATATTTAAGACAATAGTCTAGCAGGAAGTAAGGACAAGTATATAACAAGGGAACAAATGAAAAGAAGAGTTTTCAATTTTAATAGTACTAATGACTAAGGTAAAGTTCACTCTTTAGTTCTAATTCCTACTTGAGTACTTCCTAGTTTGTATGTACTGACAGGCATAACTATTTCGGTAGGGAGGAAATGGATTCTTTGCCTTTTGTTCTTTACTCACTTGCATCATCTCATCTTGAAGAAAACTTTGTTTTCGGGCTGAGAAATTCAATTAAGGAAATCGAATCCGCGTTTCAATTATCTTCATCAAACTTGAGCCTTTTAAGCACTTGCCTCTCTCTTCTTCACATTTATCACCTTAGAACAAGATATGGACACCCTTTTGAAATACGGCCCAGGAGTTGTAAACTCATCAGTGAAATGTCATTACAACTAATTTCTTAAAGATCCGACTATCTGACAACAAGCTCTGCGGCATTTTATTTTTGCTTCGTTCATTGACTGGAGATGAGACATGACTTCCGTATATGAATAAAAAATTGTTTTTGAAATCACATAAGACTTCAGCTAGTCACAACACAACACGATACTAAATATTCGTATTCGGAGATTAATGCCTGAGGCTTCATAAGGCTAACGATTTTAAGCTCATTGTTCACACTGATAAACTTATTTTTTCTTGTATACCTTCTACAACTTTTACATTTCTTCAGACTGTTTTCAAGCAGGTTTAAATATATTTTTATTTCCAGGAATTTCAATCAAGCTTTCTTAAAAAGTTATTTTCCGTTTAAATTGAGTACTTAAGCATATTATCACTGAAAATGGTTTTCTATTTGCGGAACAATTTTCGATAAGCTCCTGCTGCTAATCCATTGAGACGATGGTTAAAAGCTTAGAGAAAAAGTCTCATGATAATAGCTTCAATCTAGACTCTTGTGAAATTATAGGGGAAATGGGACTCAATATGATTATAAATGGGGGAATAAAAACTCCGAGAAAATTCCTACTGCCCATGTTAGTCTATTTTGTTCTTCTTCATCATGTCATCCGAGACGAGGAAAAGCTAAGGTTACAAAAGAACACAGGCTGACTTGACTTGAAATGAATTTGTACTTTTTAGACATATCAACAGGGAGATTTTATGTACTGACTAAAATGTATATTACGAAAGCGGGTTCACCCTCGCGATTTGCGGTTGAGGACCTTCAATTTATTTTAAACTTACTACTAAGGTATATATCCAGTCTAGGTACTTTCGGAGAGCTGAAAGGTAATCAAGGAACCTATAGTATTTCACTCATATCAAAATAGAATCCAGTGGTGAACGTGAAGGTGGACTTCTACTTAAATAATATAAATTAAATTCACGTTCATTCCTCTTTGAATTATCCAACATTCCATAGGCAAACATAGGATTCATACAAAAAGTACGTGCTACATTTAGGTGATGATTTACCCAAAAAATATTACCCTATGAGTTTAAACGACAGTTTTAGGGTACGAAGGGTCGCTTTGGTATGGTTGAGATCTAAGTGCGCATCGTAACCTTTTAAGTGCCCGAAGGGCTCAACAAGCGTCGTCTCAAATGCCCCGCAGGTCGAACCCATAGATGCCAAGCGTTTTGAAGCGAATGAAGCACGAGCTTTTTGGATGTCCCCACAGTCAATATGGGTTTAGTGGGTGGTACTCTCTATTTGTGCTAAGGTTGATTCATCAAATGATAATAATACATTTTATTCCTCTCTATAAACTTTGTTCTTTGTTACAAATTCAAAGCTTCTCTGTCCTGTCTAGTCTATTCTACCCGGGTTACCGACCCAAGACCATGTCATACATAGTTATAACTTGATGCATAATGGCAGGTATGGTAAAGGTAAATTCCTTCAAATGAAAGAGAATCCCTTGTAATATAAAGTTATTCAAGTCAATACTCGGGTGGCAAAGCTCGGTAAAGTTACGTGACGTGATGATGATGATGATGCGATGAAAAAGACGATTGTCTCTATAGAATTCAGAATGGCAGAATTACTTGCGTGAAGGATCTCTATTTGAATAGATAGAGATGATTGGACATGTCGAAATGATTGGAAACATCCAACATCAATGTACACAAATAATAGGATGGGTCGTTGGACAGGGAGTCTACCAGAATGTTCAATTTCAAATGAACTTATTATTATGTAAAGTAATACTTTTACTATTTAAATTGAATTAAACGTCGGTGACCGGACGAAATTAACATGATGATGATTTCATGGGACGTGTGGGTTACATTGTTACATGTCCAAAGTTTATAGGGTATTATTATTACATAATAAGTTTTATTTAAATTAGATTTTCAGACTAACTTTGATCTTTGTAATATTTCAAGTGATAAATAGAACTTAATTTTTCAAAGAATTACGGAGATTGCATATGCAAATTAACCGTTTCAAAAATTTTACTCAGCTGCCATGTCACACTGACAAAAATTCCATAAAAGTATCAAATATTTCAGTCTTTTCTTACAAAAGCACCCAACAAGGAAGGTATGTATAAGACTATTGAGGTGATAACCACAAAAGTGACAGTATTTTCGTAAAGTGGTGACATGAATAGTGTGTGTAAAGTGACAGATATAAAAAATGCAAGGAACAGAGATCAATGTAATATTTAAAGGAATATAGCAATATCTGTCGTTGTGTAGTAGTAGGAGGGAGTGGTTTGGTTTATTACTAAGCTGTAAAATAATTTTTAACACATGTGATAGTAATAATATATTAAAATGGCTTTTTAGCTTATTCATGAGAATAAATGTGCAATAAAGTTGCATAAGCCATATTACTTGCTCTGATGTAAAATAAAATATTCCCTTCATTCCATCCACTCTTGCTATATGATATTCTGACAATGCAATGCAATATCAATTATTTTACGAACAATAAGACTCAAAAAGTCGAAAGACTCCACAACGCTGAGTCTTTATAGAGTACAGAGAAGGCAAGAGACTGCAAGAAAGAGAGAGAAAAACAGAAAACAATGTAAAATATTATTATACCTTGTGTCCAACTTATAATCGTCACGGTTTTGATAATGCATAAATAGAATGGGATATTAATATGGATTAGAATACGATTTAACAATGCTGTATACAAAACTAATGGAATGTTCTTTGTAATTGTAAAGATTTGTCTAATCCACAAGCGATAGAGGTTTTTTATACCTTGCATTAGTTTGGGTAGGTTCTAACGAGGAAGCATTCCCAGGTGTAACAAAGCGATTTCGCCGATTTTTATACCATTCGAAAGAGAATTTAATGCTGCATAAAATAAGCTTAGGAAACATTTGCGCAAATTCAGGTGCAGTGCTACTTTTTTACCATCTAAAGCCGGGAAACCAAAAACGTCCTCTTAAGATTAGTCTGGCCCCTTTAGCTTTTTGACATATATAGTTGATTGGGCATATTCTGATCAAAGGCGGACCCACAGGCAACGAGGGTGACTCCCAACGCTTGAGACCCCCAAGTCTGTTGTCCCCAAGTTTGAAATATGAAACCCTGATTCCATTCCTTGCATGGTGCAAAATTTTTTAGGCAAAATTCGATTATGTTTTGGCAAAACTGTTAACTTTTTTAATTTTTTAAAATTTCTTCAAAAATCGAAAATTGTTTCAAAACAGGTATAAAAGAGATTTATTATTACACAAATTATATTTACTTAACCGTCCAAAAAGAGCAACATTTTTATCAAAAATGTACAGAACTGTATATTCAAAAAAGGCAATAAAAGAAAGTTAATGAAAATTTATCATATCCTATGGCAATTTTTTAAAATTTGAAAGGACCGTCTAGTTTTGTTAGGAAATTTCTGAAATCAAACTTTGACCCTGTCCTAGTGGACCGATCAAAATTTCCTTGGAATTGTAAAGTAAAGTTGAGAGGGAGGATGAGAATGACAAAATTGTGCAGGTGACAGGAATCGTGATTATCATAGTGTACTGTACTGTGGCATATAGTATTTCCTTAACTTGTTGATTTAAAATCGCTGTAACTTCTGCAAACATTTTTTTGCGCAACTACTTCAATGACACAATTTGATCAGCAAACAATGGGCTTTCGAATGGTATATTATGTTAAAAGTCAATGTGTTACACTCGGGAATGTTCCCTCGTAAGAGGTAAAATGTCAGTCAGTGGGACAATGAGCCACATGACACTTCTTAAATAAATGCAGGCCACAATGGAAAGGGAGAATGGATCACTTTTAATTTTTTTAAAGTACCTATAGATAGTTTATCAATCGATGTCATTTTTTTCTATTGATAAGTAATTACGAAGGTGAATGCAGTTTCAATTTATTTTTAAACAAAGTGAAGTGAAATGTGCATTAAAGTGGACTCTGATTATAATATTTGATTACTTTGTAAATTACATTGTTTAAATAATATTTCCAGTACTGACTTTTTGTAGACAAAGTTTATGGATAGAGGTTCATTAAAAATTGATATCAATGTACAGTTCTATGAATTCAAGAGAAATGCAAACAAACAAATTTTTCCCTTTGAATTAATTATTTACATGGAAATCATCGGCTCTTGTCTCATTTACCTGTTGTCTTAGGTTGAGGTGACTTTTTGCATTGTTTCAGTGAGATGGAAGGATTTTCACTGAAAATGATATTATAAGCAATCAGGTTAAAAGCATATCTTACCAGATGTACAAATTGTGTAACATGACGGGATAGATACAAGATTCAAAAAGGTTTTAGAAACTTTAAGCAGAACTCATATAAAATTTAAGACAGACCTGGTACGTACAGAAAGGTAATAAGAGGCTTTAAAAATCAAATCTGAGCAGAAAATACGATCTTGTAATTCCATAGGGAAACGTGAAGGTCATGAAGAAGCCAGGCAGGACAATTCAGTATCACTGAAAGAGGGTTACCTTACTTTAAAGCGACGTAAGGTCTAAGGACTTACAATAAGATAAGCTACTCTCCTGTGCTACATTATGAAATAGAGAGTTGACATAGGCACGACTTCCAAGAAGAAATGTATGCAAATCTAATGGAAATTGAATTTCTCGTTTACTTGCCCCATCTATAAATAAACAGTGTTCAAGGGACACGAAAGAAAAAAGTCAATCCTAGGTCTTCTCCAAGATCTAATTTGCATTTAAGGTGGGATCCGTTCTTCTGGTCCTTTTATTCTATTGTATTTATGTTATCTAAGAGGATGTCCAAAAAGCATGTGCCGCATTTAACAACTATAATTTACCCCCAAAAAATTCGGAGCGCTAGTATGCCATAAATTGAATCTTGACCCTCAACCTGTCGAGCCCTTAGCCCGCTTAAAGGTCTAGATACACCCTGTGGTTTAAGTCTATTCGGCTGCTAAAGCGACCCTTTGAACCTACAGGGTAGTGTTTTTTTAAATTGTCTTCCAAATGTAAGACATGCTTTTTGTATCAATCCTTATCCAACTTCACTCTATCTATCTATCCTGATCCTTTTGGATTGTTTGTGTGTGTCATATTGTTGTTATGTACCAATATAATGTAAATGTAGTCTTTTGGTGTTGCACCCATCAAGAGTAAAAGAGGGAGGTCATCCATTCCATAAGCCTACCATATGTATGTGCAAAAGTGGTGGTTTAGTTCGCTGGTCTAGTTTGGTTTGGTCTGCTACCCACTTTCAATTTCAAGACTTCGAATCTATAAAATTCAAAGAATCTTGAATCCAGACTCCGACTTGAAAATCCCATTTCTTATTGATTGAACAAATCGAAATTGCAAAGAAGTCCATTTCATCAAATAAAATCCTTTTACCAAACTGCACTGGCCTTCTCCCTCTTTTATACTTTGCTTTATATTTTTTTGATTTTCAATTTCACTTTCCAATCCAATGCACCTTCCTTTTTCTATTTATCTTTAACATGTAAGCATTGGGCTCTAAAAGGTTTTCCAGTCTGTGTGTAATGTAATGTTAGATTAAAAATTCGGCATTGAATTTGAAATAGGGTTATGGAGCATGGAAATAAAAAGCTTTTGGAAAACCACCAGTGGAAGGAAATTGTTAACTGTTTTCTATTTTTAGAATTCAATCAGAGAAAATGAATTGAATATTGAAAATTGAAATGTTAAAGCATTTAATTAAGCATGCATTTTCCTCTGTAAGAAATTAAATCACATTTAAGAATTAAATCAACAATAAAGTAACTTGTAAAGTTGAAGAAAGTGTAAGTAAGTACTTTTCTATGTAAAAAGGATTTTTATGTTTTCAAGTAGAGTTTTTATGTGAAGGACCTTGGGGTTTTTTAACAGATTCTATTCGAATGGTCGATGCCGGATATCAAAATGCTCATTGAATAGTTATAAATGTTTTTGCCTTTTAATCTTGTGGCTATTATGTTACCTGTATGTGTGCTCGCCTACTTTGCCTTACATTGATCAATCACAGATCAAAATGTTGTCTTAAAAAATAAACAAATAAAGTTAAATGATTATATATAATAGATATGAGGTGCAGTGCATGATGATTGGCTTTTTGTGACATTATAACTGTATTGAAAAATGCACACAATATATAAAACCGAAGTATTTTCATTGTTATTTTTCTGCCACATTAAATATAAAATTTAAAAAGCATTCAAATTAAAATTAAGATCATATATTTATTTGAATATCTAAGAAATTAAAAAAACCTTTCAATTGGCAAACCCTGATTATTCGAGAGCCAAGTTTGACTAACTCAATTAATTTCTTTGCTTTTAAGTATTGGCATAACAGTATATAAGAGAAGGCAGATAAGAAGATAGCGAGTGGTTGGAATTTAATATAGAAATGGTGATAGTGGACAGGTAAGTTAAGTTAAGTAGTCCATTCCCTTGTCCTTCAACCATTCGCATTCTTCTGAAAGTAAAAATAGGCCAACCCACTTGCCTGCCATGCCACTTGCATTCTCTAAAGCTGACTCTTACCTTATAGTTAAACTCAAATACAATTTATATTTTATACATGAACAACAATTACATCCGCCTTCACAAATCATCATCATCACATACATAATATTATAATCGGCCAAAAATGCACTTTGTATTTAACGAAAATTTACAAGTAGAACGTACAGAGCGTAATAAGTATGTTCTCTAGTAATTTAAAAAGTTTTTACGCTCAAGTGAGTAACACTTGAGAATACAACGGTAGCAATTAGCCGTTTTGATTTTTGCATTTCAATTTTCAATAGAGAAATTTCCTACTCTTTAATTATCTTTAGCATGATTATCATTTTGACTGAGAAGATTATATCGTACGTTGGTGAATGAATTCTTTTGGTTACCGCGATGCCGATGCATTGATTGAAAATTGTTTGAAATTGTAAAAAGTTAATAATATTATTTGAAATAGATACCGACTTGACTTCCTATTCGTTAACGTTGACGTTAACTAATCTTTAGTTAATAATATTATGCAGATGCTAATCTATATGCATATTAGGTAAATTGAATATTGCAGTTGATGAAGTAATTTTTAATTTTCATCAATTTTATAACTTGCAAGACGAATTTATTCTTTTAATTTTGAAATTTAACTTTTAGTTGACAAGATTCAATTTTCAAATTATGAGCTCATCAGTTAAAAGCACTAAGACGCACTGTTGTAAAATAGAAATTTCTGACGATTACTTTTATTTGGAGAAATATGAAAAACAATTACACATTTTTTTAAAACGTTTAAAACAAATAATACAGTTTTAACCAAATTATTAAATTATTTTTTATTTTGATGCACGGATAAATATAACATATAATTTAAAAAATTGGATTAGACGAACCATTAATAAGGATTATTATTAGACACTTTCAAAATATTTTGATTGCAAATAAGTCTCTAAAATTTATTTTTGAAACAGGAATACAAAGAGGGTAAAAGATGAAATTAATTCCTATTTGGAAAGTTCTATTTCAAATTAATATCAATAAATCATTGGTCTCTTCACAATAAGGCAAGGATGCAAAAATGACATTTATTAAATGAAGTAATGAACAACAGATTTCCCTATTCAGATCCCGAGACTTTTCCTAATCGTATCGTATTTCAAAGTTATTTAAATTTGTCTGCTATTGTATCCAACAAAATTTCAAAATTTGCAAAATGTTATTTACCACAAAACACAAAGGATTTACATATCTCTGTGAATATAAATACACCGGTATAATAATAATGATTGATTTCTGACAGGAGAGAATCGCCCATTCACACATTTCCTCAACTAATAATGTCAACATTATTACACAAATGTCAATTCGAACTCCAACACCTTTTCTTCCTTGCTTTTTATTCTCAATCTTTTAATAAATTCGTTACACTTTCGATGTTGCAATTTAAATTGCACTCTATATTCAATCTGATATTTATATTTTTCGGTACAAATTATACATGGGAAAGATGCAATTATGACTAGACTAATAATTTGGCTATTCTAATGTTGTCCATTCATTAGTTATATTCCAAACCATCTTCAGTTATGAAATACACCAAATACTTCAAGATTTAAAACAGTATCCTATAAGATCACTCATCAATCTATATAATCGGTTATAATTATTTATGAAGAATCAGTGAAGTAGATAAAGGAAGTCAATGAGAAGACAATGCAGGCAATTAAATACTTCATGCTATAATTTCCATTGATATTATTAAGGTATTACTATTATTATTATTATTACTTATTTCCCTGTCTTCTGTCGTCGTGTCATTCATTCTTTAATATCGTCTGATAAAAAAAATCAACTAAATAGGAACGAGGCTCTTTTTATTTGCAGTTTGTAACATGTAAAATGTAACACACATAAAGTTAATAATTCGTCACTATTACTACTACAGAGAGTGTAATTTCTTTGGCATGAGAAAGGCTAGACGAGTTGATGAAGCATTGAAATTTGCAATGCATATGACATTAGATGTACGAACATACGTATCGCGTATCGTTAGCTTTGGCTAGAGTAAAGGGAATGAGCGATAGAATAATGTAACAATCAGGATTGAGGATTATGCAACTATCTGGTCATTTACTTTACGATGACGAATTCTTGCAATTGCAAATCGCAAATTGGAATTAAAATTAAAAAGACTCTCCTTTGCTATTCTCATCCCTATTATCTTGTATAATATGAAGGATTCTGTCTTGTGGTGTGGTGTAGTATAATATCATCAAATCACAAACACAAAATTGTTGAGGCATTCATGAATTGATACGACGATGCAAATTATATTTTATCTACATGAATATTTTGCCCCATACGCTGGAAGGTGATGCATTTCTTCTTCTTCTTCGAGCTTCATTTAATTTCATCAAATCCAAATGACACTTTTTCGCAACATGAGAAAAATTATGGTTTTGACTTTTTACTTTACTTTTCTATGGATATGCAGATTTTTTAACGGTTACTCAATTCTACTTAAAATCTTTAAAAAGTTGACTTGATGAATAATCATTTGAATGAACTCTTCACTTATCTTTAATAAGCAATTATGAGTACAAGGGATTTTTGTCTGGGTCACTAACATCTTCATGCAGTAGAATTTACATTTTTTCGTTTTGTATTTTTTTAGATAGGGTTGCGTTATTTAACATTCATACAGCTAATGTATAATAATATTAATGACGCCTATTAGTTTTTCAAGTTTGTTTAAATTTTTCTACGATATTGAAGTACCTACTATAGGCACTTATTTAATCCGATTAGTGCTTGTTTATTTGCCAAATAAAAATGTATGCAAATTTCAATAGAAACGTTGCATCGTAAGTTAAATAATAGATAGGATATAATAACAATGTTTTAGACAGTAAAATACAAGCACTTCTCAAGAAAAAAATACTGTAGCGGATATTGTTAAAAAGATGTAATCAAGTTATTAAGTGTTTTCAGATGTAATCCGGCAAACTTACATGAAAAGCAAAACAATTTTAACTCGATAAGGAAATGGAAATAATTTTTTCGCAGAAAAAATAATTTAGGATTTGAATAAAAAAGGCGATTCCGGAACTATTTTTTCGTATGGAGTCCCGGAGGAACTCACCACACCTTTTTTGCATGGGAGAAGCTTGCAAGCAGTTTAAAATTCATAGACTCAACACTCAACACTGCACAATGAATAAATGCTCAGTCAGAGGTCTTGCTTTTTTATTAACAAAGACGTCGGAATGATGTTGCAACCTGTTAATAGGTTTACTTGTTGGATCTACACACAAGCAAGCAGTTTATTCGCCTTAAGAAAATGTAACAAAATAATATTATAGCCTCAAAGGCTGTAACTTATATGGAAAAAGTGGACTTATTTTTTTTCTTAAGACTGACTGACTGGAAGAAGCTTCTATATTATGTGATATGTGATACACTTATAGCAAGTTTATACACTAAAGCTAAGAATGTAAAATGCCTTTAAGAGAAATAATAGTATTTTAGTTAACCTCCTGAAGGTTTGTGGGTATGCAAATGAGCAAGGACGAATGAATTTTGGACGACGCCCTGTCGAACAATATTATTTTCTTGAGCATTGGACCTTAGAAATCTCTTGAAATTATTTCAATGGAATCACTAACTAAATTGAAGACTACCTACAAATAAACCTTAAATATAAACTGTATTCGAGTATGCTTAATTGTCTTATAAGATTCCCTTGCATTCAAATTTAAATTAATCTTAAGTCGCGTATCAATGATTCTGCTGGAGTTTAGTTTTTTATTTACAATTACAATAGTCTACCTTCACATTTTATGAGGTACTTGACGTTACTTGTTATGGATAAAGATAAACGCTTCCAAGTTCCAATCCAACTGCCTACTGGATTGCTTCTTGGCTGAATTTATCTCAAATGAGTTTACTCAAAGAAAACAAAATCGAGGTTATAAACGCTTATTTACCCTCATTTAGTTTTCCTATAATGTAAATACAATACCTAGACGAGATTTTAAAATGGGAACTGAAAGAAAACGATAAAAAGACGAGAATTCCTTTTTTCGAATCAACCCAGAAAGCACATTGTGTTCATTTGTACTATTCTTTTAGCTCAGTCTGTCTGTCTGTCAAAAAATTACATTTAGGATTCTCTTACAAAACAAACAGAGCAAGTTAATCATGATAAAGATTAAATACAAAATACTCTTTGTATGATCACCATTAGGATGATTTTATTATTATAATTTTTATTGTAACGATCAAGTTTGAAAAAGATTAGTTATTTTAAGCGTTTAAAAGGAACAGACTCATCGGATTAAGTAAAATTACAATAATAGTAGGTAATGTAGTTAAATATTTTAAATTACTTTGGGACTGAAAAACAAATTTTAGGCTTTGGGTAAAGACTAAAAATCATTATGTTACGCTATGTCTAACACATGAGGGTATTAGGCCAAGTCAGAAAGCTTTATAAATACGAGTTGAAATCAAAACCTGAAAGTTTGAACGTAAAATGAAAAATTGGCATTTGTTTAATCTCTCATAATTATTATGATCATAAAAAGTTAACTTCAGAAAATTCATAACTCACTTATAAGAGTATATACCTAAGTTAAGTAAAATAAATATTGAAGAGTCTTTATATTTATATTTATATTATACTTCTGCTATTAATTAATTCTTCGGATCTATCTTGATAAAAGTCGCGTGTTATCCCCATTATGAAGTGTGTAGTAAAATTTTTAATTTTAATTCGTTTGAGTTAATTACGCTCCACCTTACACATGCATCGCATGCATTTTGCATCTGTAACTTTAAAACTTTAATAATAATACGTTACATATTAATTGCTACTGATGCAGCATCAACTCTTCTACTATTTAATAAATAGCTAGGTAACTCGTACGTTGTACCAGTTGTACACGTATAATATATATTTAACACTAAAATTGCATTGTATTTTACTATATTGAATACAAAGCTACGGGGCAAAGCTTCAGGTGTGTTTGCAGTGATTGAAAGAGGTCAGACAGGAAAGTTGTTCCGAGCCAATTCACTTTACTTACTTACTCTAGTACTCTACATATTTTGTTTCTTTGCTGATTCTCAATAAATCTTTATCAAATATATTATATTCAATATATGTAGGCATGGATGTGCCCAAAACTTTATTCCAAAATACCATCATCATCATTAAAATCATTACCATCAAAGTTATTAATGGATGAATATGAATACCTAATATTGGATATGATCCTTTGTCAATCAATCAGCTTAATAGCAATAGTCAGTGGGGGTGATTATTAAATAAAATAGATATAGAAAGAAGTGAAGGTCGCTCGATGTAATTGAGCTGGTATTTAGGACTTGAAAATGAATCTTACCTTGTTCAAATGTGGGTCCAATATTAATTGAAAATATTAGCATCCAAATCCACCAAATATTTATCCAAGATGGTAACAAAACCACTTGCAAACTACACTTTAGTTTCCACTTCATTTTCCCTATTTGCATTAATTAGTTAATTTCTCTCAGAAATACCTAAAAGGTTTATCCAAAAACTTTAGACTTAAGATTTGAACAAAAACACTTTCATTCCATCAGGATTCTCATACATTTTAACTTTTAAATTTTAAATCAAATCAAATCCACAAAAACTGTAACTGGACAGCAATGAATTGTAGGAGTTTTAGATTTACAACAAAAATTGCAACAAGTTAAGTTATCATCCCACATGCTTACGTATTTTTAACTGTCTCCATCATACGAATATTATATGAAATTCTTCCTTAATTGTACTCAAGCAATTACCCCAATGTCATCAGGATTGTTTGCCTGGCCTAAACACAAAACAGGGCTTAAGGATTCACACAAGCGTTGTTATTCAGCTCATATTTGTCAACAAGTTGATAATTTTGATGGAGCAAACACAAGGGAACTGATTCTAAGGTGATTAGACCTATTTTCCAGGTGAGAATAAAATCCAGCAAGAAAAATATCCAGAGTGTCACAAAACAATCCGTGTCCCTATGTTCGGACGCACACAATCGGATGTGGTATCGAGTCTACAAGCCAAGAAGCCAAGCCACGCACTTGTAAAGTGTAAATCTTTTTGTAAAAACTTGAAAAACAAATATATGATTTTTTTTCGTTAAAATTGCAAAAATGATTTCGAAATGAGATGAGAATAAGTTATAAAGAGGTAAACGTTAAAAGTTGTTACAGTGAGTGAAACTCTCTCTTTTTAGTTGTTGATAGTGACTTTGTTGGGGCAAAAAGTGAGTGGATTGGATACTTTGCAAGGAATTTCAGCCGTGAGCCGTCGTCGAAGTCGAAAACATACTGAGGGACTTCTTGCACATTCCGCCTGCCTTCCCTTCTTGCAACTTTTTACATTTTACACAGACATAGGAGTAGGAGACTCAAGTAGAGTTGCAGATATGATGATATTTAGAAGGCTACATTGGTCGAGTCGACTCTCTCACTTCCATCCACATGGGTTTCTTCTTACAAGAATATTTTCAGAGGTATTCATACTTACTTACTATGAGAGAATTGAAGGTACTCTCACGCTGATAAGTTCATAAATTAAGGGAGCTCTTTTGTTTTTTCCAATAGGCTTGAGCTGGTCTTTGACCGGGGTTTAAGGTGTTTTCTATTTGGGAATTTGGAATGAACTTTGACAAGGTCAAGATTATTATAGCAAATATGGGGACCTTGAAGGTAAAGGTTTGGCATTGAACCCTCCGGTGGTAACCCTTTCTAAATCCTTTTAATTTATTGTACCTGTATAGTTAGTAATAGTCTATATAACCTTACAACAGCAAGTTCAAGATGATGCGAAAAATATACCTTTGAAAATATCAAGGTGTATATAGTATTATCTGTTGTGATGAAATGAAAGCAATATTTTCCATTTTGTCAGATATATTTTCATCAAGCATCCGCGGTTTATATCGGAAGTCTTCAATAAAGAGCTATTGGTCAATCATTGAATCAAGTTTTTAAAAATGTTCTAGTACAAACTGAATCCGTTTTCAAAGTTATTTTTGTTTTTAATTAAGCTGCATAAAGTACCTTTGCAAGTTTGATCAATCAAAGGTTCAAATTCTATACATTAATTAGCTTTCAGTTTTCAGCAATATTGAATACCAATTAAAAATGAATCAGTTTCTGGTATACCTTAATATTTTTACTTTCAGTATTTTAAAACATTCAGTTTTCTTAACTGTTTTAGTATAAATGTTTTAAATAATGACCTGCGATTCAAATTTGCTGAATGTTAAAGTTAGCCACTTAAGTTATAAAGATGCTTCTAAAACAGATGGAAGTTGTAATAAATGTGTAAGCAAATAATACTTCAACAATTAAAATCAATGCAAACCTTACACATTGTTTGTGAAAATATAAAGTTTATTCGTACATCAAGAAAGGAAAGAATAGTAAATGCATTTGTTGGTAATGTATTATTACTCGCACCAGCAGACAACGTGAATACGAAAATGAACTAAGCAGTTCTCAACAATACTTTCTTATGGTAAAGTTTTCGAAGTTAAGATACCTGTGCCTATGCATTTATATATCTAGAATAGCTTTAATGTGCCTTGGTTAGTAGGCCTATTTAGTGTATTGAATGAGCCACATGTAACATTATTATGTAGATTATTGTAGATAGCAAAAGTAATAGCAGCAATAAGCCAAAAAAGGTAGGCAACAGAAACAGATTTACTTGCATATCTCTCTAGTCTCGCATTTACAAGACTTGCAATTGAAAACCTTACTAGACCCTCACAATCACTTTTCCTTAGTTAAGCAGTAAGCCAATGCTTAATCCATATAAACGATCCTTTTTCTTATGAGATTCGAATAATGAGAATATGAAATTCATAATTTGTTCCATGTGTACACAATAAAAGGAATGCATAATGCATACATGGAACATTCTCGTGTTCAGATTGACCCTCTGTAGAGATTTTATAATAGGTTAAGCCAAGGAAGTAGCTTAAATACGGTTTAAGTTATTAGTCGGCAAATGATATTTTAAACCAAGAATTTATTAGTTTTGTTGGTTAGATTAAATCTCTTAGACCTTTTTACCAGTATGTTGCAGAGCAGGTTAAAAGTTACTTTTTTAATAAGTAGCGGAAACTTTTATATGGTAAAGTTGTGGTGTGGTTGTCTGTCCCACAGCCGTTCTCAGGATAAGTAAAGAATACTATGCTCATTTAGCTACAGTTTGGTATATTAATCGAAAATTTTCAATTCTATGGCCTCGTTTGAAAATACGATCAATTGTTTTAGTCAGAACTGAAACATTACCACAATAACCTCTTTATTTCCTAATTTTATTGTAACTTTCACTATTAAAACGATCTTAACCACATATCCAGCATTATTTTCGGCATATTGTACGAACGTACGGATTAGCTTAGATACTGAATCAATTTTAAAATATGATAAGCAGTTTGTTGGTGGTTTTTCATTCAATAATCGTTCAATGAAAGTTAGCAAATATGGCATAGGATTATGTGATAAACCAAATTGCAAAGAGAAAACTGATAATAGGATGAAGTAATTTCAAATCTAATCCGATTAATTGGCAATGATACTCAATTCGGATTTCTAACCTGTATAATATGCCTGGACTAAAGGTGATGAATATAGCTGGGACTAGTTCAATCTCTATACTGCATAATAATCTCCAGATATTATGACGTAACAAATATTTCTGCGTAAGGAAGGATTCCCAATAGATTATGACTATTTGTTAAAAAATATTTTCATCCAATATTTCAAGTCTGTAAACATTGGGTTTCCTCCATCTAAATTATTAGGGGTCCACTGGTATTTCATAGCCATTCAGAAAGATATTTTGTAGAATACTCTTTATCTACTTTCCAGCCCACACATCTTTTAAACTGAAGAAGAAAACGGTGGTCCAGCATCCACAATCTTCTATCATTTTTTGTATGAAATGAAAATTAAAAAAATATTCAAAGGAATGTTGTTGCAAACACTGAAACTTGTTAAATTGAAAAGTGTATCCAGAATGTTCATGAAGATTACTTCTAGTGAAAAGATTCCTGGCTCCTTTATGCTTTTACATGGGATGAAATCAAATAGATGGGAAAATGCTAAAATCCGTGGTTTCATTTCCCATATCAGATTCTCAAGAAAAATGGATATTATAAGACTTTGCAGTCTGGATCATTTTGTGAACCATAAAATAAATTTACAGGCTTTACTGTGAGTCAAGAAAATAGCTCAAACATGTCGATTAAATTTGGAAAATAGTACGCAGTATACCTTATAATTTTATATGAGCAAATAGATTATCAGTATTCTAAAACTCCAGCTTGGAAAATTCATACAATCATTTAAATCCTCTGATTTCCATTGGCTTGGAGTATTCTAGCCATTGGATTGAAAATGCAGGCTTTTACCGGAAATAAAATTGATTAAATTTTTTTAGTAAACTTTCGAAATTCTCAATCGACCGAAGATTAAATTTTAATACAGTTAATTTTTAAAAGTGTTGGATGAATGTTTTTTCAATCAGTTTCAAAAATGTTCTACATGCAGGGAAAATATAGAATTTGTTGCATTGTCGGTTTTATTACTCGTAATAAACATAAGTTGCTGGTTAATTTTTTTTATTATTCAATTCCAATGCTACAAAAAATGATTGATGGATTTTGAAGGAAGAAATTACCATCAATGTCTTATTTTTTATCTGCAGCTGGATAATAAATATATTTGTAACCGTAATCAAATCGTACTAGCAGTCAAAATAGATAGAACGAACGTAAGCAAGTTGCGATATATATTTAAATTTAAAACAACAAGGATATTGATATTATGAGGAAGGGCTTTTCCCATCTGCAACTGGATGACTGATCTTGAGTACCCAAGTGTAATAATTCTTCCAGAGATGATCGAGAGGGAATTGACGCCGTTAAGAGTATTTACTCGAAATGACTTTGCAGGCAGAATAGTTTCCTGAAACGAATTGAATCTGGAAAAACAAGTTACCAATAAGAAGAGAAGCGTTTTAGCTAGCATAAACATCATGATAATGTATAATGTTAAAGACACATGCTAAAATTCACAAGCTTCACGTAGCATTGAGTTCCTGTGTGGATTTTAAGTGTGAGGGCGAAGCCCTTGCCGGAAGCTATCCATTATTGAATTCCAATATTCCCTTAATGTTTTAAGCTAAATGCTGTGCAATAGACCACACCACCGTGCCTGATGAGATCAAAAATAGAATTTGTTATATAATAGATCCTTTGGATTGAAATTTGATAGTAATTTTGCTTCTTCGCACCCGAAGCTTCGGGTTTAAACTAGAGCCGTCTATTATATTGCATTGATTTACAGATTCTGCAATAAAGCATTTTTAGCTTGTTTGTGTAACTTCTCAGGTTAACCCCAGAAAAGGTTTAAAATTTGTGATTTTATTATTACAATTACAAACAGCAGTAAATACGCTCTTGTTACTTTGGACTGCATGGTTATTTCTGGTATATTGTTTAGTCAGGTGTATTGTATCCATGTACATTTGACACATATATCCCACAAATTATGTATTCAAGTAAAGGCTGTTTTAGGATGCTTTTGGAGCTTTAGAACAAGTACATTTTCAACAACCAGACAGATATTTTTTCTTAAAAGTTTCTAATTAAATAATCTAATTTAAGCAAATTCGAAAAAGTAATCTGTTTGAATCAACGTATATGCCTAAAATGTTGAGTGCGACTGACTCTGACTACTCCCATACTCAAAAGATTAATAAATTCTCTCAATGAAATGATGCATAGAGTTAAAAGGATTGTCATTGTCAATGATGGAACAATTTATTTATTACTGAATATTAAAATATTCTCGTACAAATCATCTTATAAAAAAATTTTACAGAGAAGGTATTTTCTTTTAGACATAATACGTTTCGGAGAAGACTATTGTTGACGAAGATTAGAGTGTTTTTAATACTAGCTCGTCATTTGTTGTTAACGTTCATCGAAGATGATTTTCTCCGGAAAGGAAATAAATCCGACTATTGCTGAGTCTTAACAAATGTGTTTGGTTGCGATTTATTTAGTGTTCTCTATTCATTGATTAATTAGATGCGTAATGTTAACTGATGACCAATAATTAATTACTTCAATGACGACAATTACAGTTGCAGCATTCCACATAACGTTTCATTTTTATTGTTACGTGGTAATCAGTACACGTAAAACAAGTGTAAATGACATCGATAAAATTAAACAGGCTGTAAATAAATACGACATTATTAGGTACTAACGCATCTATAATTAAGATCAGAAACATAAGCTGGAAAAGCTTTCTTGTTATACCGTACCGTTTGTTCAGGCATTTTGGTTAAACATGATAAATTAGTGTGAATAAATAATACGTAATAAACATATACGTTCAATTATAAGACATATACGTACTAAGCACGGAATGATAAGTCTAACCATGCAGGGTTCATCTGACTTTGCTTAATTTTTAAAATACATCTCGATTTATGCAAGTTAAAATCAAGCAACATTCTGAGGGAACTAAAAGGAACATAATAAAATATCATAAATATATGCTGCAAATTCAATCTGTTAACAATTTAAATATTTAGAGAGTTAAGAAATAACTACGTATCTTACAAATGTAGAAACATCATAATTTAAAATAAACTAATATTATTCTCGCAGGATTATAATATGTAAGTTCGAACAGCTGATAGTTTTGAATTGAAACCATAGATATACATTAATAAGGCAAACAATTGAAACATACTTTTAATGTTCTATACATAGAAATATATTAATAGAGTTCTATACAAAGTAAAGTTCATGAAATTCACGATAAAAAAAACTTGAATTATGTTAACATTATAGAACTAAAATTCCCGAAATTCATATGTGTTATTTTCTATTAAAAACTACAACTCATAATAATAATTAAGATATAAAGGAAATCTATAAAACAAAACCCATACTGCACATCATGTATAGCAATTATGGAAAAACGAATAATGTAAAAATCTCGAAGCAGTTAAAATATTGCACATTGACTACCTACACAGTTAAAATCACATTCAGTTTACCTTATTTTTTAAGAAATGCTATTTTTTGGACGAGCTCTGTGAATCTCTTTGATAATTCTGGTTCATTATGGAAATAACAATTATAGTATGTGTTAGTTGTACAGAAACTCTGTCAAATATAAAATTGTGATCATGTACTTATTGATTAGAAATTAAATTAGGTTTGTGTAATACAGTACACTTTCCTGTGTTGAGATCTCGTGTTAGCGAATATTCAGGACAGCATATATAATTTATGACTTATAATTGCGTATAAACTATTTTTGAGGATTTTTATCAGTAACTAAATAAATAGCATTATAAGTATAATTATAAACGGTTGAATTTGAATTTAGGTATTTTGTTGCTAATCATGAAAACAGTTATTATTATAAAGGTTTACACACATTACACATTTTTTAAAAGTAATTAAACTAAAGTATTACACACTAATATCCTTATCACTCGGTTCTACATTGTAACGAAGTGTATATTTTACGTGAACTAGAATTAATCATAATTCATTAACAAATTAGCAAACAGAAGCACAAGAGATCTTGTATACATTACAATAATTTTTTAAAATATTATGTAAATATAGCCCACCAACATTGTTTACATAATTCTCATTTTTTTAAACTAATAAAGTAACAATGATATTGATATCGAAAAATTGACACATAAACATGACTTCTAATGGGGTAGTAAAATTATGGACAGACGAGTTTTGAGATTCACTTATATAATAGCCGTATTGAGTATTGCAGCATTTTTTATATCAACCGGCTTAGCTCGCATGTTGGTAACACCCACTTTACTCAAGCCGCTGGGCAGGAGGGGGACCCACCAAATCTAAAAAAAACATATTCATTCAGGTCAGTTTGCACAAAATACATTTTACAGTCTTAATCTGTTTTTTACTACTCTTCGTCAGTACGCTCTTCAACAAACTATAGCAACTTACTGGAATATCTAACTTCCGTTCCAGTGTCTTCCCCAGTGTCTTCCTCCAAGCTCCTCTTTCTAGACATCCTTTCTTGACCAGGTAAAGGCAAGGGAACAACATGGAAAGCCCTATACATAGGCTCATACTCGAGTAGCTGAGACCAGAATCCTTCGTTAGGATTGCAACAGGACCGCTTGGATTGGACATATGTGTACGCTTCACGAGTGGTCACACCAAACCTGTAACATGAATGGAATCAATATCAATACTTTTATACTCTAAAGTTTATAATAGGTATAGTTAAAACAAATTTATGTTAAATGTGCATAAATACACTCAGGCTTACTTTTCCATCACAAAAGCAATCACAAGCGTCGCAGACCGAGATATACCCACATTCCCGTGTACTAACACCTTTCCTCCGCTGGCAAGAGCGTCATTAATAAATTTACTACTGGTTTTGAAATGCGGTATAATGTTGGACGTTACGCTGCCTATTTTATCAAAAACAATACTAGTCAGCTTGCTGCTAAACAAAAAATATACAGTAATAGTCATTGGATATTTGATGACGCTACCTGAGATTTCCAAGACAAGGTATTGAAAATGCTCTGGGTGGTTTGGGCGCACGAGATTTCTTTCCAAGTACTCACGAACACAAATAATATGGGTAATTCCAGCGGCTTTTAG